>APFE030598915.1:0-28281 GCA_000404065.3 Pinus taeda
AATGGCCTGTGGATCATGTAGAAAAAAAGATGGTGATGGATGATTTATTGAGTTATTATGAGTAGAAATGTATTGCAAAAGAGCTGTAGATTAAACACTGAAACTGAGCAAGAAAAGAAACTAGCTGCACCAAAAAACAGAATTGTACCTCATGATAACCTAAATTCTAATCTAGGAAAATAAAATGTTGAACAATGCTACATGGAAATGAAAGCGTGAATGGAGATTTATTGCAGCAACATAAATGAGTATGGAAAAATGGATCTGAAGCAAAGCATTAACCTCTAAATCAAACTATAACACTAGAAAATGCACGGAGAAGGCAAAACTGTGTTTTTGGCGGCAGTAAGAGGGTTTAGACTTCAACTCATGGTCCTAATGGGAGGAAAGGAGGTCAAGGTTGTGTTAATCGCCATTTTTTATCTCTCTTTTACCACTATTTAACCTACTTCAGCAAACTGAAACAGAAACAGCTATGTAAATCACCAAAAAGCAGCCTATTCTACTAAGGAAGAAATCTATCTAACAAAAGCTAATTCATGAACTACAACAAGACATATAAATACAAAACAAGAGGTGCTGGGTAGCTTGGGTTAGGCCCTAACCCAAGAGGTGTAGTCCTTTGGAAGAACTCAGTGTTGGATCAGAAAAGATTTCATCTTCATTATCAAAATAATAGTCACATTACATAAAATTGTCAACAAAATGAGTTGAGCAAAAGCTGCAACAAAAGTGCAAAAATTTGACTAACATCCAATAACCTATTGAGGCCCTAGGCCTCTATATTTATACAACTGGAGCTCCCAACAACTCTCTTAAAATCAAGGAGGCTTGGCTCCTAGGACTTGAGATAAACAGTAGTTAACCTTCACTTGCTCGGCTGCCTCTTTGATGCTTTGATGTGGCTGCTTGTGCTCGTAGTTTTCTGAAGGAGGATTCGAAGTATGGAGTAATAAATTAGGGGTACACCCTCCTATAAATCCTCTCCCTTGTCTTTCTCGAATAATGGCTGCCAAATTCTCATTAAACCTTTGACTTCGTCTCAAAATTGACAAAAAATCTGCTTAAAGCACACATTAGACTTCATGGCATAATGACTAACCCAATTCACTATATTAGAATAAATATAATAAAAAACATGTAATAAACTAATGATAATGGTGGATTAAGCTAAGTTAGGAGGCCAAATGAGCCCATATAATTACCCATTTATGGGGCTCATCAGCTAGAGCCACTATTGAGTTTCCAAATGATGATTACAGATCTCGTCGACTCCCCATGTATAACACTTTTCTTCTCAATGAAAGGATCAACACAGTAGGAGCCATGTCAATTTAGAGTAGGAGCCCTTGATATGAAGGTTATAAATTTTGTATTGAAATTTGATTACAATAATTCCACAGATGTCTACGGGGTTCTGGTCGAGTATCCTGAAACCAAAGGGGAGGTTTGGGATTACTTTTATTTTTTCAAGAATTCACATGCTAATGATGTTAAGGTTGTCATGGCCACATATGTTGGATTTGAATATATGAAAGTCTTCAGGGGTTCAGAGAAAATATGGCTATTAGATTTGCTCAAAGGTTTGGGGTTCTGACGGCAATTAGAGGGTCTCATTGCTAATTTTTTGGATACTTCAAAGGAGTATAAAGGAATCGTTCTTGAGAGGATTATAGGAGTGAGTGTGGATTCAAATGATAAGATAGCATTTTAGATCTTGTGTGTGAGACTACTTCTTGACTTCCTTCTCATGTAATTTTTGGAAATCTCCGCACTTACCAGATCAGAGATGTTGGTGGTGAGATTGACGAATTGCACTGTTAATAGTGCCAACTGCTACAAACCCTAGTCATTGACATGGTTAAATTTATTTTTTACTAGTTTTAAGAATTATGTTCATTGTGCTTTTAGCCATTTTTATTTGCATTCTTCTTGGGGTTTGGCCTTCAAGGGCCATTTAAGCTCAATTTTTTTACCCTTTAGTGTGGGCATTTGAAGGAAAAAGGTGATCATCCTAGCAAAATATTCTCTTGACTCTAAATAATGAGAGTATTATTTCCATGCTCATATATTTCCTCATGAAAATGAACCAATAACCTCTCACATGCATAACAATGGTCCCCATGTCTTTTTGACTTCTCCAAACCAAACTAACATAATGAAGAAAGGGAGTCAAGATGCATTAATGCTTAGACTTCTCTTTGCAGTAATGCCTAAACCAATATTTATAATCCATATGTCCATATGCCATTAGACACCTACCCCAATACATTCAAGGGCACATGCTATTCTGCTCACCTCTTCTCTTTAATAAATGATGGTGACGTTAATGTTGTTATTAGCTATAGAGACCAACTTTGGTTGGTCATATTATAAGAAAAATGGGAAATTTAACTGGAGTGCTTTAAATTTTTACTTCTATAGTAAAAAACATTTGATAGAAGTTTTTCTAAATTTCCATAATTTCAATGAGTTAGTAGGTTGAGAAGGTTGATATTGATATAGATATTTTGAAATTGAGATTTAATAAGGAAATACACATGGAGTTTTAAGTGAAATTTATTTTCATTTTCCACCTTCAAGGATAACCTACCACATTGTTTAATTATGAAGATTGTAAGGGTTTATACTTATTTTAGCAATGTCAAATTTCTTTATTAAGTTACCATAACAAAAAGATACATTTGATCTTTTAGATTGGGGTCAATCACCTCTTTACAATATTTTCATTTTCTCTTATCTACTATTTTTTATCACACCACAATTTCTCATTAAACTTAAATTCGATAATATATTAAATGGGATAATTATTTGTAAAATAATCTCCTTCTTTACTTTCCAATGATTTAGCCAAGGCTTAACATATTTATGCCAAACCTTCTCAACTCACAAGTGAATGTTATTAGAGTTTGAAACAATCCTAGGAATATTCCTATCTTTCATTAGTTGTTCCATGCTTGTATATTAGGTACTTAGTCATAACCATACCATAAATAGGGAAATACCAACTCTTATGAGGATAGGGCATGGGGTATTGCTTTTAATTTTACAAATATTATGTATATATTTTTAGATTTGTCTGATCTTTCTCTATAATTCTATTATAACCTCAAACTTTATACACATTTAGGAAATTAGTGTGACAAAAATCTCAAAATAAGGGTTTCTTATTTTTTCACACTCAAAAGTCCATTTATTTATAATTGTTTTCAAAACCAAATTCAGATTACCATCTTTTATCATCCTTTATTTAACATAATAATTCTAGTTAAATTTGTGTTAAAGATTGATTTTAAAATATCTAAATGAATTAATTTTCTATAAATTAGTATCACTGCATGCAAAAAAAATTAGTATAAATAATTATTTTAAATTAGACAATGGTAATTTTATTTATTTATTTATTTTTGTTTTAAAGAAGAAAATTCTTGAAAATGATTACTTAGTGAGGAAACTTAAAAAAATACTACTTTTTACATAATAAAAAACGAATCAAAATTCTTATTTGTGTATCTATCCATTAACAAATTATAGATAAATAATCCCACTTAGTATAGTTTTTGACAATAAGTCAAACTGCATTTACAATAACATCTAATAATAATTATCTTAGCTACTAATTTGAGAATCTAGTTATAATAATTTACTTATTATAAGAAAAATAAAACCTTTACAATCATATTTATAACTCTGGATTCCATCATGGGAGATAGGGAGGGCTTTTGCAATTTTCGAAGGGACCACCAGAAATGAGCTCTGCAGCTCTGCACATTAGTTGGGCATCCACAGGAAAACGGCTATAACCTAATTAATAATTCCTTAATAAAATTTTTATTAATTTGAATAATGTTTATTATTATATACGTTTGTTTTTATTTTATTTAAAAATGTATTAAAATAACATCTACTCCCTGTTGCGTTGCCTGAAATGACATCTTTATTTATTATTATTATATTTAATTAACAATTTCAATTTTTTATTTAGAATGTTTTAAATATTTTGAAAATTTTGAAAAATTTTATTTTTCAATTTTAATTATTATATTAAAGATATAACCTAGTAATTAAATTATAAATGAGTTTTTAAACAATTTTGAAGAAAGTTTTTTTTTTTCGATTCTATATATATAGTATAATTTACATTAAAGTATGATTAGTAGTAAGTTCTCTCTGTCAGTATAGATCACATCAATTTATTTGTCATTATGATTCACCAAAAACTTGAAATCTTAACATTAAAGTAGGTTTATCCTTTTCTGTTGATGTAATTATTCTTTCCATTAAATCATTTAATAATTCAATATATTTTAATTTATTTATTTTTTATTTTTATTCTTTTTAAATTATAACGAACAATTTTATTAAATAACACATTTGGCTCTACAATACTCTATTTAATTCATTAATTAAATTAATTTAAAACGTTCTTAATAAAATGGTATTTCTAAAAAAATCTATTAACATGGTGTTTTCAATTGTATAAATAAATTAAAATTATGTACTTTTAAAAGATTCTCCATTCATCATTCATTTGGGTTGGCAACCATTATTTCTTTACCATCAAGGTGTTATTAATTGTATAAATAAGTTAAAATTATATACTTTTAAAATATTCTCCCATCATCATCATTTTGGTTGGCAACCATTATTTCTTTACCATCTACTATCGCTCCCACACATGTTTTTTTATCATGGAAAAGGTACAAAGATGATCTAAAAATCACCCTTGAGTGACCTCAGTTAAGTTATTAATGAATATAGATATTACAGACTCATGTGTGGGTGTGTGTCTATGTCATTTTTGGCAACGGATCGATCTGATTACAAAATACACAGACACTGAAAAATGGAAAACAGTAAGAGGAACACAGTAAGCAAATACAAGAACACAACAGTTAATAATGAGTTCAACCTATCCTCCAGGGCTACATCTCTTGTCCAAATTCCAGTGGTGGCCTTATTTTATTGTGTCTTTAAAGCAGAGAATTACAATGAGGAGCTCAATTTGAGTCTCCTGAAACAGAATTGCTTGGCAGGGTGGCTCTTGGATTCCCCAAGCCACTAGAGTGCACAGACTCTTTTCCTCTCCAAGTCTTGACCTCTCTGGTCTTTAATGGAAGGAGCCCAATGTGGTGCTCAATTCCCAATAGATCCTCTTAGGGATTGCTTGAACCTCTCAAGCTTTATATATGCTCAATGCTGCCTTAGGTCAACTCGACTCTCTATTTTTTTGCTTCTTGCTTCACTGTATTTTCTTTCCTCTATCTTCATTCTCTTCCCCTCTCGGTGTCTTTTGTTTTCTATCTGTTTATGGCTTTAAATCCAATCTATCTTTGACTATTCACTTTCTCTTCCACTCCCATCGGATCACCTGTTGCTGCTCGCTTGGGATTCCCTGTCTCTGCATCATCGTCAATGGCTCACAGGGAGTGGCCACTTGTCCTTTTGTGAATCGTGCCAGCTCTTCCTCATTGATTTGGTTTTCTAGTTATGCTGTGGAATGACTCATCGCCATCTCAGCTTCAAGTTGGAGTTCAGAATTCTTTATGTCGCGGCTTAATCCCCTGTCAAATCTAGTTCCTCCATCCGGTGTGATCTTCGTTGTTAGACCTGGAGCCGCCAGATCCTACGACATTAGCTCATTTCGTGCAATTAACTCGCTCGACCGTTAGCGCGTGATGAGCGGGGGTTTTCTCTCTCATCCGCCTGCCACGTGTCACGTGTTGAATGGAATCGCTTATTTTTCTCCAAATCTGCTTACTGCCCAAGGGTGCCCCCGATATACTACCAGTGTTGGAGCGCGCGACCCGCCTTTCACCTTAGTGCTTTCCCCACTTTTTTCCCGACTTCCATGCGACCAAGCTCTTGGGGGCTTTTTCCTTCTTGAGGGGTTTTACCCAGTGATGCGTGATTTGCGCATCAAAAATTACCTCCTTTTCCTAATCTGGGCTTTCCAAGTGCCATTTTTGCCTCATGCGCAGTCTCCATGGGCCTCAATCAGTGTGCTTTGACTGAGGTCCTCGTCATTCCTCGCTCACTACAAACTTCCACTGTGAGAGGTCTTCTTGATCGCTCTTTGTTCACAGATTTGAAGTCTGCCCTGTTTTGATACAGTCATGGCATCTTTATTATTTTCATGGATCCAATTTGGATCACGACCTTCCCACTGAAAAAGCTTCTGGACCACCAAAAGTTGGTTTTCAAGCATCGACTAAGTGAGGGTACAATTTTCTCACTTGTCCAATCTCTATCCACTTTATATTGCTAAGCTTTGAACCCTTGAGCCCTACTCTGAGATATTCAACATCTCCTCTACACGCCGTCCTCACCTTCCTGTCCAGAACTGTGTCTTCCTATAATTCATTAAGATATTCAGGTAGCAGGTCATCAATAGAAGGCAATTGACTCTGCTCTTCGGGATCCTCAATTAGAGAGGGTTCAAACAATCTCAAGAAATCTACATTTACAACTAAGTAGATGTGCATGTAAGCTGGTAGATCAAGGTGAAAAGCATTTTCACCAATCTTCTCAATTATTTTGAAGGGTCTATACTTCATGGGCTTTAGCTTTTTACCTTCACCTTGCATTCTTTCCTTACTGATATACAGCTAGACTTGGTCACCAACTTAGAAACTATGCTCCATTCGATGCTTGTCATGCCTTGCCTTGTATTTGGCTTGGCTCTTTTCTAGCTTTTCCTGTACTACCTGGTGGATCTCTTGGATATGTTCAATGAACCTAGTTGCCTTATCCACATCACTATGTCCCTCAACTATTGTATCTTTACCAAAGACAAAATCCAAGGGAGACCTTGGGGTGAAACCAAAACAGGTCTCAAAAGGCGATTTTTGTATAGAAGAATGTTTTTATCTATTGTAAGCATGCTGCACATAACACAAATGTTCATCCCAAAGCTTAGGATGTTTGCTGCAATACCCTCTAGGTAACTAGATCACTGTCCTATTAACTACTTTTGTATGGTCATTAGTTTGTGGATGAAAAGTCATGCTTTTCTTCAGTTTGGTGTCCATCAGTTCCCACAGACTTGACCAAAACTTCCCCACAAATCACGTGTCTCGATCAGATACAATGGAAGTGGGTAGTCCAAAATGAACCCATACATGTTCAAAGCACAATTTTGCAGTTTGTTTAGCTGTAATATGTTTATTACAAGGTATCAAAATACACATTATGCTGAACCTATCCACAACAACATATAGATAATCATGACCTTTCCTAGATTTAGGTAACCCTCCGACAAAATGCATGGAAACACTTTCAAAGGGTGAGAAGGAACTGGTAATGGAGTGTACAAGCCTAGTTTTCTATTTTTGGGCTTTCTTTTTGCACACATGCTACACCCTCTTACATATCTAGAAACTGTCTCATTCATTTTTGGCCAATAACAAAATCTTTGCAGCTATGCAACTGTTTTACTTACCCCAAAGTGACCTGATATCAGAGAAGTGTGTGCTTCTCTAATTATCTTTACTTTTTCAATTTGTGGAATGCATAACTTCTCAAAATGGTATAAGATTCGGGCCTTTACGTGATAATCCAATTCTTCTACTCGTTTGCCTTGACTTAAAGTTGCATACACATTTTTAAAGTCTATATCCTGAGCATATAGTTCAATGTAGCTTTCATGTAGCACATATTTATGCTTAAGTATAGTAGATGCATTTATAATGGGTTTAGGTAAAATATCTGCAACTTTATTATGTATGGCCTTTTTATATCTGATGACTAAATGAAACTGTTGTAGAAAACCCATCCATCTGCACTGCCTTGATTGTTGTAACTTAGTTTGGGAGTGTAGATATTGAAGTCGCTGATGATCAGTATGTATTACTGTCTCTTTTCCCATTAAGTAATGTTTCCTTTTCACACTTTGAACTAATGCATACAATTCTTTATCATATGTAGGATAGTAAACTACTACAGGATTAAAAGTCTCAGAATGATAACATATGGGTTTACCATGCTATGTCAACACTTCTCCCATGGCATAGTCAGTGGCATCTGTTTGGATCTCAAAAGGTCTTTGAAGATCAGGCAGTGCTAGTACAGGTGCTGTACTAATATTTTCTTTCAAGGTGACGAAGGCTCTCTACTATTTTCCTCCCCGCCGAAACACATTGTTCAATCCTATTAAAGAATGTAAGGGAGCTGCAATTGAGGAAAAGCTGGAAATGAACTTCCTCCAATATTGTGCTACTCCTAAGAAGCATCTAACTTTTGTAGCAGATTTGGGTTTAAGCCAGTTTACAATGAATGCCACCTTAGAGAGATCTATCTTCAATTCACCACCCCCTACTATATGACCCAAATAATTTAGAGATTTTTTGTCAAATTCACATTTTGAGAGTTTAACATGAATTTTTCTCTTTTCAAAACATCTAATCTCTACTTAACATGCTTTAAGTGTTCTTCCCATGTTTTTCTAAAAATCAAAATGTTATCCACATACACAATAACTTCCCTGCATCTTGTTCTGCAACTCTAACCTGATGGCATCCACTGTACAAGTCTAGCTTAGAGAAATAAATAGCTTCTTTCAATTGATCTAAAATATCATCTATGTGAGGAAGGGGATATCAATTTTGATTGGTATCTTATTCAGTGCTTGGTAATCAATGCATATTCTCCACAAGCCATCCTTCTTTCTCACCAAAACGATTGGTGACCCACATTGTGATGCGATAGGCCTGATGAACCCCTTCTCGAGCAACTCTTGCACCTGCTTCTTGATTTCAGCATTCTCTAAAGTAGACAACCTTTTATACGTATGGATGCAATGGTTGTTTCATCTCCTGAGTCTGACCCCAAATCTTTCTAAATAGCTACAGCAATCTTCTTCTTCTTGCCCTCGAACTTCTTAGGTCTCAGTTCTGGATGCAAAATCCAAGAATGCTCATCATCATGCCCATCCTTTTTACAGTGAGTGCATGAAGCCTCGCTTTTCTGTGCAGTGTTAGCCTTCCTTGCTTTCCACTTCTGCATTATTTTCTCCTTGCTCTTGCTTGCAGTGGGTTGGGATGGTCCCCCAACTTTTGGACTTCCATTCTTTCCTCTAGCTTCTAAATGAGTAGCTTGTATAGATACCTCATCTATACTAGTGGGATCAAACATGAGGATGGTGTGCCTCAGGTAGCTATGTAGACCACCAATGTACTTCAACAGAGTCTTTAGTGAGTCTAATGAGATTCCTAGAATCAATGTTCTCTTTCTAAATTCTTGAGTGTACCCTTGCACACTTTGCCCTTTCAACTGTCGAAGAGTCTACCAACTCATCATGGCCTGTTGCATATAGACCAATGGATAGAATTTCTTTTTGATTGCAGAAACAAATTCACTCCAGACAGAGATGGTTTTACCATGTCTTTTCATGTCAGCTTGGGTTTTGCCTTCCCACCAAACCAAGGTAGTGCCTACAAGGCATAGGCTTTCCAACTGAATCTTGCTCTTATCTGAGTCTATATTCTGCACTCTGCAATACAAATCAATTTGCCTAGTCCAAATGTCCAACTTTTATGCATTCAACTCTCCATCATATATATTTAAATCAAATTTGACATCTATTTTGATCAAAGATGCTTTCTTTTTAGGGCTATTATGAGGTGTGAGAAAGCTTTCCTCTTTCCCCTTTCCTTTTGAGTGGTCATGGAAGTGAGACTCATCTTCTCCTTTGTCTTGCTTAGAGCCTGATGAATCTTCATCGTTATGTTTTCTAAAGTCCCTATACATTTCTTCTACCATGGACTTTATGGCTAGGAAAATTTCTATGAATTGAGGGTTTGGCCCCATAGGACCTTCCTCTAACATTGTCTTCTGATGATAGACTCTTTCAATTTCAGGATTAGTTTTGACCAAAACTCTTTCTCCTGATTTGAGCATTGATCTAGTGAGCATTCAACAACGAAACCAACACAAGCTTGTCTAACCTTAATAGCCTAAAGCTCTGATACGACTTGATCTAAAAATCACTCTTGAGTGACCTCAGTTAAGTTATTAATGAATGAAGGTATTATAGACTCATGTGATAGTGTGTGTCTATGTCATTTTGGGCAATGGATCGATCAGATTGCAAAATACACAGACACTGGAAAATCAAAAATAGTAAGAGGAACACAGTAAGCAAATACAAAAACAACAGTTAATAAAGAGTTCACCCTATCCTCCAGGGCTACATCTCCGATCTAGCTTTTAGTTTTGGCCTTCTTTTATTGTGTCTTTAAAGCAGAGAATTACAATGAGGAGCTCAATTTGAGTCTTCTGAAACAGAATTGCTTGGTAGGGTGGTTCTTGGATTCCCCAAGCCACTAGAGTGCACAGACTATTTTCCTCTCCAAGTCTTAACCTCTCTGGTCTTTAATGGGAGGAGCCCAATGTGGTGCTCAAATCCCAACAGATCCTCTTAGGGATTGCTTGAACCTCTCAAGCTATCTGTCTGCTTGATGTTGCCTTAGGTCAGCTCGGCTCTCTGTTTTTCTGCTTCTTGCTTCACTATCTTTTCTTTCCTCTGTCTTCATTCTCTTCCCCTCCTGGTATCCTATGTTTTTTGTCTATTTATGGCTTTAAAGCCAATCTGTCTCTGACTATTCGCTTCCTCTTCCACCCCCATCAGATCGCCTGCTGCTCACTTGTGGTTCCCTATCTCTGCATCATCGTCAATGGCTCACAAGGAGTGGCCACTTCTCCTCTCGCAAAATGTGCTAGCTCTTCCTCATCGGTTTGGTCTTCTAGTTACACTGTGAAATGACTCACCCACCATCTCAGTGTCAAGTGAGACTTCAAAATTATTTATGTCGCAGCTTAATCCCCTGTCAAATCTGGTTCCTCCATCAGGCACAATCTTTGTCGTCAGATCTAGAGCCCCCAGATCCTACGATATTCACTCATTTCACGTGGTTGACTCACTCGACAGTTCACACATGATGAGCAGTGGTTTTTTCTCTTATCCACCTGCCCCATGTCTAGTGCTAAATGGAATCGCTCGTTTTTCTCGAAATCTGCTTACCGCCCAAGGGTGCCCCCGATATACCACCGGTTTTGGAGCGCGGGACCCATCTTTCGCCTTAGCACTTTCCCCACGGTTTTCTTGGCTTTCATGTGACCGAGCACTTTGGGGATTTTTCCTTCTTGAGTGGTTTTTCCCAGCTTAGCGTGGTCTCCTTTTCCCGATCTGGGCTTCCCAAGTGCTATTTTTGCCTCCTGCGTGGTCTCCATGGGCCTCGGTCAGCGTGCTTTGACCGAAGTCCTCGTCATTCCTCGCTGGCTGCAAACTGCCACTATCATAGGTCTTCCTGATTGCTCTTTATTCACAAATTCGAAGTATGTCCTGTTTTGATATAGTCATGGCATCTTGATTATTTTTCATGGGTCCAATTTGGATCAAAAGAATATCCTTGAGAAACACAAATTCTAATACCCTGATGTGCACATTAGTTACTATCATTTTCACTCCATTTTAAAAGTTTTAATAACTTGTTAACAAAATTATTTTTAGCAGCTTGGAAAAAGCATTGGAATACCAAGAACTACCTTACCTCTTGTTTATTCTCTTTATTATGATCTTCCTTTTGCTTATTTTGCATTGGACTAGTTTTGAATACATGCCATGAGGTCTCGTCTACTTGCATCTTCATTGGAGGTTGGATTGTCAATGAGATCACATTGAACTTGTTGAAAATGCAACAAGAAAATCCTAATTTAATTTTGTCCTTGAATTAAATTGGGAATAAAATTGTAATTCCAAATCTCATGAGAACTTGTATTATTTAACTAAGTTAATTTGACTTAGTTGGCTCAGTTAATTTAAGTTGAGGGTGTAAATTGAGTCATGTAGAGTGTATACTACATTATAGGAGCCATGGTTGAGTTTATTTTTGAGTTGTAATTAATTAATTCAATTTAACTGAGTTAAAGTCAGTTAAACTAGTTCCAACTATTGGAGGAACTAGTGGGAAGTCTAGTAGTGTGGTGATGCTTGCGACGTAGTGTGGTACTGCCTGTAGTGATCAACCAATAAACTAATGATTCACTCATAAATAACTCATGCATGTAATTTCGACAGTTACCCATTTGATATTGGAGTTCAAGGACAATGTACTATCAATTGTATAATCATCCTAATCATACAAGTGGTGCATGTAGTCAGAGGAAGGCCTATGAGGATTGCACAATTCCAATTCAGGAATTTCCTTAATTAATATAGGGCTAATTCCTAAGGAAAAAACTCAAGTAAATAGGCACTTGGACAAGTAGAAAATTGGTTAAGTATTGACTCAGTCGTGTCTAGGAAGTTGTGAGACAGATAAAGATAGTGCAAAGGTTGCTCGAGCTTGAGCAAAGCATTTTAATATTCTCATATTTTCTTACTAATGCAATAAACAGATAGAAGGGGTTTTTAGTTGTGGTTTTCCCTAGGAAATCATTGTGTAATGTGTTTATTGAATTCTTTCTCTTGTATGCTTCATGATTTCATGATTGTTTAATTGTTTCTGCTTATGAGTATAGTAGATTCAAGTCTATTGTTTTAGCATATTACAATTAGAAGTTTGAATCTACAAGGAATTTCTACATGGTATCAAAGCATAAATCACTCTAAAAGAAGAGAATACAAGTTTGTCTTTTGCAGGTGCAATCAAATTTGCAGTATCATACTTTAGAGCCAATAGGATCTCATTCTACGGATTGAGACTCAAATATTCCCTTGAGGGTAGTTCAAACTATATTTTTTGGAAGGAAAGAATGGAGGAAGTTTTGGAAGGCAACGAGATTAAGGAATTCATAAAAGAAGATATTCCTAAGCCTCCAATAGTTGATGTTGAAGATCTAGCAGAGCAGAAAATATGTGTTGCAAAGGTGAGAAGGATTAACCTAGAAGGAGTTTGAGATCATATTGTCTCGAACCTCCATAGTAAGGAGACTCTATATGAAATGTGGAAGATCTTGACAGACCTATTTCAAAAAAACAGTGACCACAGGAAGTTGGCACTGAAGGAAAAGCTCAAAAAAATCAAGATGGAGAAGGGTGACATATTAACAAAGTACTTGACCAAGTTCACCCAATGTTGGGATGAGATTGGAAGCGTCAGTGTTACATTTTCTAAAGATGATCTAGTCATCCTAAAACTTCTAGGCCGTCCCAAGAGCTAGCACAACTACCAAAACTCAATAAATGGGAGGGAGAAGCAACCAGAGTGAGAGCATTTGTGGTCTGACTTGGTACAAGAAGAGATTTGGTTGAATACTAGAGATGGATCCTCATCCAAGCATGATGATGAGGAAAACTATGCATTAGTTGGAAAGGTGAATAAATGGAAAGTAAAGTCATCCCATTCCAAATCAAATTCTAGTCAGGATGGCAAGAAGAAATACTTTTCAAAGATTGCATGTTTTCATTGTCATGAGCTAGGACACTATGCCACGAAGTGTCTGCACAAGAAGGCTAACAAAAATCCCTTAGGAGGAGCAATAGGTGAAGCTTTTGCTTCACAATTCAAGCTAGATTTCACCCTCATCACTTGAATGGTGACATCAATGATGGGTAGTGTGTGGTATCTGGATAGTGGATCCTCATTCCATATGATTGATAGTAAATAATTCTTCAGTGCCTTGGAGGAGAAGAACCTCCAGATGCACATCGAAATGGGAGATTATGGCAGGTTTAATGCGACCATCTTCAATATTGTTACCTTTTAGAGGGAGTCTGTTTTTTCTCTCACATTAAAAGATGTCATGTATGTTCTAGGTTTGAAGAAGAATTTGGTTTCATTTTCCATGTTGGAGGACTATGACTACGATGTGATATTTAGCAAAGGAAAGGCTTTCCTTTGTCACATAGCCTAAGTATAAGTGAAGCAAATTGAGGTTCGGGTGAAGAATCCCTACAATTTGGATGTAGAAGACTATGCTTCTTTGAGCACCAAATAAGAGAAGGTGGAGATTTGAGACATCGGTGAGTTGTGGCATAGAATATTGGGTCACATGCACCATGGAGCTTTGAAGATCATGCAATCAATTTCTAAAAGACCTCCCAAGGGTACACTAGAGCAAAGAGACACATGCAAAGGATGTATATTGAGGAAGTGCACCAAAGATACCTTTCATGATAAGGATAGTTGAGTGCAAGAGATTCTTGAAAGAGTTTACTTAGACATGTGTGGATCATTCTCGACAACCTCCATGACCAAGAACATGTATTATGTAATATTTATAGACAATTTCTCATGTAAATGCTCGATTTTCTTCATGCAAAATAAAGATCAAACATTCACTAAATTTTGTGAATTTAAAGAATTTGTTGAGAAAGACGTTGGAAAGAAAGTTAAAGCTCTTAGGAGAAATAATGGTGGAGAATAGGTGTCGAATGAATTCAAGAAATTCTATGCATTAGAAGGCATTCAATAGAAATTAATAGCACCCCATAACCCACAACAGAATGGGGTGGCTGAAAGGAAGAACAAAAGTATTTTGGGAGTTGAATAGGAAATGTTACATGATCACGACCTACCATTGATCTTCTGGGCTAAAGCATGCAACACAGTTGTATATGTGCAGAACATAAGTCCTCATCGAATTCTTGGGATGACTATACCAGAAGAATTTTTTTCAGATAAGAAACTAGATGTGGCACACTTCAAGATCTTTGATTCATCAATTTACTGTCATGTTACCAAGGAGGCAAGGAAAAATCTAGAACCAACAAATCAGTTGGGCATATTTGTGGGGTACACTAATACACCTCATTATTATCGGTTGTACCTACCATCTCACAAGATGATAGTGGTTCATAGAGATGTGAAGTTTGATGAAGAGAAGGCCATGATATGTTCACTTTAGAGGGAGGTTCATTTACATGGAGAAAAGAAGCTTTTAGCTACAAAGGAAGAACCTCACGATGATGTGGAGCAACCACATGTAAAGGAGCAAAGAGTGGAAGCACCCACTCATGTAGAGACTTCCAGAGATGGAAGGAAACACACCAGAGAGGCTGAAAAATTGATGCATGATGATAGAGAGAATGTGGGAGCACCCAGATCACGGCGCAGACAGAGGAGGTCACCAAATCAGTACACTGGCAACATGGCTATGATGAGTGAGAGTATAGAGATTGAGCCATCCTCATTCGAGGAAGTAATGCAGAAACTAGTATGGGTTGATGCCATGATTGAGGAGTATGATTCCATTACCATAAATAATGTTTGGAAAGTGGTTCCAAGACCAGAAGACAAGTGAGTGGTGAGTTCCCGATGGCTTTACAAAGTAAAGTAAGAAACAGATGGGAGTGTGGAGAAACACAAGGCCAGACTTGTGGCTATAGGGTTCTCTTAGGTGAAGGGAATTGATTATGAGGAACCTTTGCTCTAGTAGCAAGGTACTCTTCAATAAGATCTATTCTATCACTTTTAGTGCATATTGGATGGAAGATACATCAAATGGATGTGAATACAACATTCCTTAATGATGTGATTGAGGAAGAGGTTTACATTGAGCAACTAAAAGGATTTGAGACCTTCAATAGAGAGTCACATGTGTGCAGACTCTAGCGAGCATTGTATGGACTGAAATAAGCACCTCGTGCTTGGTACTTCAGGATTGGTAGCAATTTCACCAGGTTAGGCTTCATCAAAAGTTAAGCAGATGCAAACCTTTACCATATTGCGGTTGAAGGTAAATTCTTGATTACAGTATTATATGTCGATGATTTAATTCTAACAGGTGATGAGAAGCTAGTAAAATATTGCAAAGAGGAACTTGCAAGAGAATTTGAGATGAAGGACCTAGGGATATATTGATGACCCAAAATGACAATTTCTACTAGAAAAAAATTTCATGGATGTCAATATGATGATGTCATTATTGAAGATGATGGGAACCCTAAATGCAAAATTCATGATGCACTAACCCTAAGATGTAATTGTGAAAACCCTAAGTGAACAAACCCTAGATCCTAGGTGCATCAATGAAACCCTAGGTCATGAAGTATATTCCAATGAAGATATTGGTGCAAAACCCTAAGTACGCATTTATGCACAAGATATTTAATAAATTCCCTAAGCTCTAGAATATTCCTTAGCCCTAACATGTTGATGCAAGTCCTAAACCTAATACTTATGATTCCCTAAAGCCAATACATGAGTGGAAGCCTATGTGTATGAAACCTTAATCCTATGAATAATATCTTCACATACATGAATGAAACCCTATCCTTTGTTGATACAAACTATAGGAACCCTACTATGTCCTAAGAAGAAATCCCTAGCATGAATGTTGAGAAATATCTGGTTAAGTGACTGTATTAATATTACAAATATTGTCATTAAAAAATATTTTACTTTTGACCATTGAGACAAAACCTTGAAATTATTTTTACACCAACTTATAGAGGAGGTCATGCCCTTTCCAATGAGTACTCATTTACCTCCTTATTCTATGTCATTACAAGGATTTTAATTTTTAAAATATGTGTATGTTAAAAATTGAAAAAGGTTGCCGACCGACTTGAGTAGGCTCACTAAGGCATGTCGGCTCCTCCAAATATACATGTCTCTTCGTAGACTCAAACAAGCATATATATCCAACATAACTAATCCATTTTAGATATGAAATTTTCGGTCAAGAAAGTATTGAGGAAATTTTTTAAGAAGAGGTGAATTGCAGAAAAAAGCAAAGAGTTAAGAAAGGACAAATTTTGGTGAAGATTATATGATTGGGATTTGATCAATATACTGTGCAAACCTCAAACTTGTGTCTCAAGCAGAATTTGGAAACATAGGACATAACCTGTGAGTACTATTTCGAACCACAAATCTCGCACTTTTTCAAAGCTTTTGTGTCTTGTGCTTGTAAAATGAATTAGTTGATCCGTGGAATAATTCAAACTTATTGTAGCTTGGATTTGTAGTAGGATTTTTTAGACTTGTGGAAGCATTTAAAATCAAGTTCGTGGTGAATTTTTTTTTGCTTTTTGGAGGACATTTTATTTGAATCATTTAATCTTAGATTTGTGGAAAATATATTGGTCCAATATAGAATATCAGTAGATCTGTGGAGCATCTCTTCTTGACATGGAAAATATTTTGAAATAGTTTTTAATGAAACCATTTAAGACAATTTGAGCAAACCTAGAAGGCATTTTGAAGCACTCCCTTGATGTCCTTAAAGAAACCCTTGAAAATATTTTGAAGCAACATTTTGGAACAATCTTTGAGGAATTTTTGAAGTTGTTTAGATCAGAATAAGAGTCAGTTTCATAGCATCTTTAAAGACAATTTTGGAAGACCTCCTGAAGTGGATTTTTTGGAAGATATTTGAAGTAGTTCTTGAGCATATTTTGAAGAATTTTGAAGGACACTTAAGAATATTTTAAATACTTTTGTGTATTGCATGCAACACTAAGACTTCTGAACATACTTTTGGTGTTTTGGATAGGTGACACTTGAGGGAGTTTGGGAATCTCTTGAGAAGAAGTTCATTGAGCATCGTTCAGAGGAACCTTGACAATATTTTTCTTGAAAAGGATCATTGTAAAGCATCCCTTGAACCCTTAAAGAGGTATTGAAGACTTGATCTAGGAAAAACAACCTAGAGATATTCTTGAATGACATTATTATGCATTATTGAAGATCCATTAAAAAAGTTTTTTGAGCAGGCTTAGTGCAGGAAATTGTAAGGCACTTGAAGAATTATTTGGTGTAGACTTTGAAGGATATTGATTGGGCTCTTTTTGGAGAAACTTAATGAAGAGTCTTGGAGGCATTTGGAGCATTATTGAAACCCTCATGGAGTGACCTTGAACGAAGTTGATTAGGTATCATGAAGAGATTTGATGACTCCTTCAGTGATTGATAAAGTTGTCATTGATGATCTAAGAGAGGGAATAGTTGAAGGCCAACTTGAAGATATCATGAGGACTTGTTGAAGAAGGAATTTAGGAAGTCTTGAAGAACCATTGAACCTATCTTGAAGAATTGAAGCATAGGGTTGGAGCCCTAAAGTACACGAGTCCTCAAGAAGATCAGGTTGGAGCCTATGCCAGAGGAGAGGGTTGAAGCCTCATAAAGACCAAGTTGGAGCTTGGCACCATATAGGTCAGAGCTTGGTTGAATGAAGATTGGTATCTTCATCTAGGGTTTGATCCCTAAACATTATTGTACTTGATTTATTATAAATAAGAGGATTGAAACCTCATTATTTATGATTAATAAAACTATTTATTCTATATTGTTCATTTTTGTGTTTTATTCATAAGTGATATAAACTAGTAAAGTAACAATTGTAAAAGAAATACTGATTCACACCCTCTCTCAGTATTTCCAAAAACTGGAATCAAATCCAGTACCTTCATTCATAACCTAACAACTTGAAGGTAGATCCTTAGAAAGCAAATGGAAAAGTCAAGGAAGAAGGCTTGCAAATGCCTTGAAGGTGCAACCTACTCAGTATAATCAAATTGGGAAAGCTTTATTGTTAAATGGAAACTTTGAAATATGGAAGGCAAGAATGAAGTATTTCTTAATGACTCAAGGTTTTGAAGCCTAGAGTTCATTGATTTCTAGAAACACAAAATAAGAAGAAGAATTGAAGGAACATAATGCAATAGCTATTAAAGCTATATTAAGTGGGCTACCAGATACTATAAATTCCAAAGTGAAAAAATGTTCATCAACAAAATATATGTGGGAAAAACTTCAATATCTTAACTCAAAAGGAGCATTGACCATGACCCCTAATTAAGAAGATGATGAAAAGAAAGAAGGAAATACATAACCCATAAATGAAGCTAAAAATAAGAGTAAATAAATCAAGACCAAGGAAGACCTAGAAAATGAGGAAAATGAATAAGACCTCAAATAAGATCTCAAGGAAAAACTTGAAGTTGCGATAGAAGAAATAAGAAGATTGAATAAGGAAAATGAGGAGCTAAAGAAGCAAGAAAAATATGGTGACTATGATCTTGAAAAGACAAGGAAGGAAGTTTATCTCTTTAAGCTTCAAGTATAAGAAAGAGATAAGGAGCTCACAAAGCTTAAGGAGGAATTTCATCAAAACAAGAAAAGGCATCATGAAGAAGTCATATCCATGATGAATCAATTGGATAAAGCAAAGAAAAGGGAAGACATTTTGTCAAGCCATATTGAACAAAGACACAAGAAATTGAACAAAATTGAAGAAAAAACTGGTCAATACAAGGAAGAGGTCTTCTCCCTTAAATATCAGTTGGAAGGAGAAAAGAAACAAGCACAAGGAAATGAAAAGGTGATGGAATTTTTGGCTCTCCTGGAAGGACAAGTTGTTGAAGCAGAAAAGGAAAGAAATAATATGACATGCCAACTAGAAGAGAAGGATGAAGAATGAAAGATGATGAAAAAATGAATTTATCTCATAAGGAAAGAAGTTGATGATCTAAACAAGAGTCTAAAGAGATCTAAAACCCTGGATAACATCCTAAGTCATAAAAAATCTCCTCTCGACAAATCAGATCCTAGTTATGTGGGTGAAGCCTTAAGAAAAAAGTATACGAACTCTAATACATAAAGAAACAAGGATATGGAGAAGCACGAAGGAAATGTTGATTCCCCCAGTTTTAGTAAAAACAAGAAGATTAATTAATATAACCTTGAAGGAAACCCTACTCCAAGACGATATGAAGAAGATGCAAGAGGTAAAGGATATCATCAAAGGACCTCAAGGCAGAAAAACTTTATAAGTTCATCAAGCTAAGCTCCATCCTCTAGGTACAAAAGTATATTTTTTGGTTATTGATATTCTAGTACAAATTTTGGGCATATGGAAAAGGATTGTAGGGAATACCGCAAGGAAAAATATAATGGTCCCCATCAATCCTCTAGAAGAAAATTTTGCAAGAAGAATTCATGCTTCCTCACTGATAAATAAGATGGAATGGTTTAAATGTCATAAAATTGGACATGTGACTCATGATTGTAACTTGAATTGGGTTCCTAAACAAGATAAAGCCATGAATACCAAGCAAGAAAAGAAAGTTACACAAGTTTGGAGAAGGAAGAAAAATGAAGCAGAAAGCATCTTGAATATTCAAGGGAACAATTCAAGTTGTTTATTTCATAAGTACATCTTTGGCAGTGATTCTATTTCAAGTTTTGATGAGATTATACCAAGACTATTCACATTGTTAAGGGGAGCTTGAGACAATATGAATATTCTTATAAGATAAGCACTGGGAAACTCTTGACAAGTCACACATTGACAATCATACACATAGATATATCTCTTGCTTGTCTCTCGGAAATTGTCTGACAAGTTGCATAAATACATCATCTACTTCATCCATTTCCATGAAAGCATGCAAATGCTTAGGGGGATCAAGTCCATTAAAGAAAATCATGATGATAAGGGGATCAATTCATTGAGCATCGTTCAAAGGAACCTTAATAATATTTTGCTTGAAAAGGATCACTGTAAAGTAGCTCTTGAACCCTTGAAGAGGTATTGAATACTTGATCTAGGAAAAACAACCTAGAGACATTCTTGATGAAATTATTATGCATTATTGAAGATCCATTAAAGAAGTTTCTGGAGTAGGCTTAGTGCAAGAAATTGTAAGGCACTTGAAGAATTGTCTGGTGTAGACTTTGAAGGATATTGATTAGACCCTTTTTGGAGTAGCTTATTGAATATTCTTGAAGGCCTTTGGAGCGTGATTGAAACCCTCATGGAGTGATCTTGAAGGAAGTTTCCTGGGTATAATGAAGAGGTTTGAAGACTCCTTCATTGATTGATAAAGTTGTCATTGATGAGCTAGCTGAGGGCATAGTTGAAGGTGAACTTGAAGATATTCTTAGGAATTGTCGCAGAAGGCATTGAGGAAGTCTTGAAGAACCATTAAATTTATCTTGAAAAATTGAAGCATAAGGTTGGAGCCATAGAGGATAGGATTCCTTAAGAAGATCAGGTTGGACCCTATTCTAAAGGAGAAGGTTGGAGCCTCAAAAAGACAAAGTTGGAGCACGGCACCGTACAGGTTAGAGCATGGTTGATTGAAGATTGGTGTATTCATATAGGGTTGGATCCCTACACATTATTGTAATTGATTTATTGTAAATAAGAGGATTGAAGCCCTCATTATTTCTAATTAATAAAACTATTTATTCTATATCGTTCATTTTTTTGTTCCGTTCATAAGTGATCTAAACTGGTAAAGGAACATTTGTAAAAGAAATACTGATTCACCGCCCCTCTTAGTATTTCCAACAATATCAAAATTATAAGTGAGACCACCTAGTTGAGAACTTAAATCAGTTCCTTTTCCATTTGAAATGGTGGTTCTGACTAGTCCAATTGGGTCCAGTTACCCTCTCTTTATCTCTGCTAGCTTAAAGTATGTATTTTACTTACCAATAGAGAAGAGACATAAGATCAACCCTCTTGCTGTGCTCAGGGAAAAAATTGATCCTTAAGTTCATACAAGGCTCAACCAAACCACAAATGAGTTATTCCTTAAACTTAACCTAATCTACTCTAACGTAACTAACCTCTATGATAGTAATTTAATATTAATCATTATCCTATGTGATACTATGATATTTAGGTGTTAATGCTTCTTCTAATACTAATGTTAATATAATCCCTATATTATGTTAGGTTAATATTAGTTGTTAATCCTAAAGTAAAACTATGTTAATGTTATCATAATACTAACTAGCAATTGCACCAAAATGTTGCAAAGGAAACACCGTAAGGTGGTAGCATAGGAACTAGTATCATAGAAGAAAGAAGATGTGACCAGAGTACTCTATAGAGAGATGTGAGATAGGGGTACTCTACCAACCTAGGTAAATTTCCAAACCAAATGTGGTGTCATCGTGTGAAATGGTGGTAGATTATACGAGGTGGAGAATTTACAAGGAGGCACTCACTTTTTACTGTGATATGCAAGAAAGAGGTGCGAAACTTAACCATTCCACATTCACCAACATTCTCTCCACATGTGCTAATTTGGTAGATCTAGAACATGGAAAAGGAGTCCACCGGGAAATAATTGCGAGTGGAATACAATGTAGTTCCATTGTGGGGAGTGCTCTTGTAAATATGTATGCTAAATGTGGTTTCATAGAGAATGTGAAACACATATTTGAAAAAATGCCTCAATGAAATGTAGTATCTCGGAATGTTATGATATTAGGGTATGTACATGATGGGAATGTACATGAGGCCATGCAATTTTTTCTTAAAATGCCTGAATAAGACTTGGTTTCATGGGTTGCAATACTTTTTGGATATGCGCGTAAGGGGTATATTGATAAGGCTATGGAGCTGTTTCTGCGGATGCCTGAAAAAAGTGCAGATTCATGGAATTCATTGATTGCAAGGTATTCTCAACATGAACATTTTAGATAAGGCCATAAGATCTTTGATGAAATGCATGAATGAAAGGTGATATCATAGAATTCAATGATTGTAGGATATACTCAAAGGGGGGATTTTTATGAGACTTTGAGGCTCTTACCATCTATGCAATTATTAGGAGTGAAGGCAAACGCCATCACCTTCATGAGTATTCTACCAACTTATTGACATTTTCCACTTTCACAACATGGTGAGAAGGTAGATGCATATATGATTAATAATTGAATTTAGTTTTATATATTTATAGGAAATGACCTTGTTGGCATGTAATCCAATTGCGGTAAAATCATTAATGCATGGAAAGTGTTTGAGAAAATTCCTAGGCCAGACATGGTATCATGGAGTATGTTGATTTAAGAGTATGTGTGAAATGGGTATTTTCATGTCTCTCTCAAACTCTTCAAACAAATGAAACTGGCATGTGTGAGACCAACCTCTGTCACGTTTGTAAGCTTTCTTCCAACATTTGCCAACATTGCAGTTTTGAAACATGACAAGGAATTCCATCAATACATAATACGAAGTGGATTTTAGTCTGACATGTTTGTGGAAAATTTACTTGTAGACATGTATGCCAAAATGTGGGAGTATAGAAGATGCACATAAAATGTTTAGTAAAATTTCTAAATGGTATGTTTGTCTCCTAGACTTCAGTTATCATAGGATATGTTATTCATATATTTGGAAAGGAAGCCTTTCAACTATACAAACAATTATTTTATCTATCAATTGTATGGTCCTTTACCTCCTCAGATACAACTATTGGAAAAATGTAGGCCAAAAGAGTATCTTTCGTTTTTGGAGTAAAAAGTGGCTTATATAAGGGATGCACCATATTAATTATTTCACAAGATGTTATGATAGATATCAATTGTAAATGAAAAACTTTACATAGAAGTTCTAGGTGAAGGTCTAGATAGGAATCTACTACTACTTTCCATCAATGTATATGCACAAATTAGCTGGGGGATTTGCAGGGCTAACTATCGTCGGCAGGCCCTTCATCATGGTTTTCCCCTGCACCTAGAGGTGATATTATTCTATTCATAAGTGACAGGTACAAGATCAATAATATAGTAATTTTTTAATTCATTCTAGAAACAAATACAACTTCTAAATTTAAAGAGATTGACTATGTCCAACTTCACTATGTCCACCCAAATGTTCTCTTACACTACAACAAACCCTCCCCAATTTCTAGCTTTAGGGATATCCTTTGGAGAACCCTTCACATGGTAGATCACTTGGTAAACCTCAGTTTGTTCTCATTAATGGTCGTGGGCCAGCAAGTGGTGCAACAATCACAATGGATCGAACTATATTGCAATTCTCTATAGCAAGGTAGGTTGCTAGACTTTTTGTGGATGCATCTAGGTACTCAATGATCTACAAGATGTAGTTTGTTTCAATTTTATTTGATGGAATATATTGCATTTTCAATTTGTTTCCTTATATATATAACGAGCCAACTATTTATCTGTAGGAAAAACTTAGTGCCTCCAGATTTCAAATGTGGGACCATCATCCTCTTTGAACTTGACAATCCAACATCATAAATTGAAGCTCATGGAGGTGGAAGGATATGAAATTGTTCAAAATGTATATTATTCTATTAACATTCATGTCGACAAAATCTACTATGTTCTTATAACTGCAAATCAACCATCTCAAGACTATTATTTGGTTGCATGTACTCATTTTACTAATATTGTTCTCACTGACACTTTCCACTATAGAAATTCTTAGAACAAGGCCTATAGACCATTTTCAAAATCCCCAATAGAGATAATTTGTACTTTTAACTAGGAAAGGTTTGTCGGGTTTGGTATTTTCCCTACTTACTTTGGGTCTAGCATCATGTGTCCTAGGAGGGGTATCTGTATAGATTTTACAAAGATTTTACAAAGAGATAGATGCGAGAATATGGTTAATTCTTAATGTTGTCAGAATTGTTGGCAAATAAACATAAAGGAATTATTATGGAAAGTGAGAATGTCTATGAAATTTTAATTTCCTAAAATATTCATAGACAAACCAGGGTTGAATTCTAAAATATACATCAAGTGCAAGAATGGTGACAATTACATCCATATATATGTACTCATGTTCTCAAATTTGAATGGAAATTGTTGTACAGATGGTATCGAGTTCACTGGCATTGAAGGTGGAACCAATATAGCAATGCTTTGTCTGCTTCTAATATTAGGTTAGTGGACAAAGAAAATGAGCTTATTTGGATATAGTGACCTCAAGGAAGTTACTATCCAAAGGATGGATACATGTATATATACGTAGATCAAAAACCTAAAAATGTCTTATGGTGGTGGTGACTTTTATGGAAGATTTCTTTGTTTGCAAAGTATTGATTATTTATGTGGTGTTTACTTGAGAAAAAGGTACCCACTGGTGATAACCTAAAAAGGATATATTTATAGCATCCATCATGTTGTGTAATGTGTAAACAAGAGGAGGATATTATTAGTCATTTGTTTATCCATTTCCTATTTTCTGCTCAAATATGGAACCTGGTATATCAGTCACTGCATGTTCATATTAGATGGTCAGGAGATAGTATCATTGATGCCTAGAGGTCATGATGGGATGAGACCTTGAACATAAAATAAATAAATATACCTCCTTCAGTTGACTGGGTTATTTGTCTTGGTAGGAACTGTTAGAGCTCAAATCTGCCTTAGGCTGAAGGAAGGTAGGATTCAAGATAACATCATACCATGCTCAACCTCATAGCTAGCCCTACGAGGACACGAGAGGGCTCTCTCTGGGTCAAACTCAGTAAAAATAAGCAATAGGGTCCGAGATGACTTAAAATGGGAACTAATTTTAGGCTAATAAACAAATATTAAAGAGGTAATTTAATGAATGACTGAATTTTTAGGGATGTATGGGACAAAGAACAGCATGAGCTGAGAAATTAAATCAAAGACACAGACTGTTTCATGAGGCAACATAGGCAGGAGGTTTGGCAATCAAATTGAAGTAATATGGAGTGGAAACACTATTGAGAGGTTGAAAAGGGAATAACTAATGAATCCTTTTCAAACAGAAGAAGACACACAGAGGATGAATTCTTTTCCAAGGCAGAGCAATAAACTAGATTCTACCTTTCTTACTTAAAAACATTCAACTGGAAATGATTATGAATGAACTGTAAAACATAACAAGATACATATGAAACAGAAAGAAGAAACATATGCTAAAATCATACCACATCAATCTCATGAATCACAGCTGCATCATTTTATTAATTTCCTGGCCAAACTATACAGTGAAGCGCTGAGTTTTCTTCCACACCTCTCCCAAAACTTAGACCCCTTTACAAATGATTTACAATACAATAAAATAAACTCAGAGGTGGGAGAATAGATCGATGAAAAATAGGGAGTTGTTTCAACTTAAATTATGAAGATAGAAAAAGAGACATTCATCTGTTCTAAAGACAAAAGAACATTCCCTTGAATTTCTCTGATGACCAATTAAAAGGCAAAAACTGTAGCGCAGATCCCACGAAATCGTGAATAAGTACAAAATAGGCATTCCGTTCCTATCTTTTTGCATCTGCTCTCGGCTTTCCTTCATATATTAATTTCTCAACCATCTCCATTAACTGCAGAAAATAATCTGAACTATATGTGGGTCCTTCTCCTTTGATACTGAGTGTATCCAAATCATTTAGAATATTCTCAACAAATTCATTACTCTCTTTAGCAGGATTCGTGTCATCAAAGCGTATGATTAAGTTCCCTTTATACCTCTGAGCAAAGTATTGGTTTAAAAGAGCAACCTTTGATTTTCCACGACCTCTTGCATCTCATTACTAGATTTGGTTGGGATTGGTCAAGGCCCAAATCTAGGTTGGAAAAAGTGACATGACTAGGTCAAAGAAAATAGGTAGATCTAAAGTTTGATGCTTCAAATCACAGAGTTTTATGGCATCCAATGCCCTTTTTATTACTATAGTGTAGAAATTTAACGACTTCACTTGCCAAATGTTTGGATCTATGAAATGAAGGGCCAAGTGTCACTGATCCGCAACATAAATAATATGGCAATGCAAATCCGCTTCACTATAGTAATAAAATCCCTGATCTATGATAAACAAGGAACATTCGTTGTTAGGATTGCAGTTATTTGTATCTAAAGGGCTGAATAGCATGCATTTGGAATGGTTGACGAGCTCATCTATCCATTTACACTTCCAGCCATTTAGATGGACCAAGCTTATGCCACAGGGACTGTGGTTTCCCTATACATCACATCTGAGTTGATCCATGCCCATAACATTTGGATAAAACTTGCAAAATCGAAAACTAACCTCAACCTGTGCGTAGAAAATTATTCTTGATGACACTATGAGTGTTGAAAACAACCTATAGCCATCATAGTAATCAGCATATGCCATTTTTGGTCCAGCAAATTAGATGACGAGCAACCTTCAGCATGTTGTAAGCAGTACAAGACTCTACATTTTTGGTCCCTTGGGCTTGCCAGATGGTTTCGATTAAACCAAAATTCACTAGTAACAAATACAATTGATAGAGAATATCATTCATTGCCACCAGTCTCCTCATTGAGAGAACGTCAATGCCTTTCAATTGTGTGTTTAGATATAACATGTTGTACATGATTGTAAAAATAATCAGTGACCATCTTAAACGTTTGAGCATTTTCAACCAGTTTGTATTGATCCAACAATCCTACCATGGTCTTTTATAATATGGTGCCCAAACAGGTTGAATAGCTTCAAAATGGTCAAACAGTTCTAAAGGAAATGCTGATAGATAGTCGGTCCCTAGTTTATGCTGGCATTCATAAAGAGCATTAACAAAAGCTTGGATTTTCAACTGGAGTTCCTTATTGTGAGTGCTCATCCACATAAGTGCTGATGCACTCATGTAATGCCTTGGCGCGAGGAAAACTGAGTTGGTTTGAAATTTTTGGAACAATGATGAAATTTTTGCTTGTCGGCCCTATGCGTCGTGCGCGAGCCCAACGCATCGCGCAGGCTGGATGCACCACGCCAGTGTAAATTTACACTGTGAAATGTCACTCTATGCACAGCGCACTGCGCAGCTCTGTTTCAACACAATTTCGACCTCCAAAAACTGAATTTGGTTCTCCACATTTTCGCTTCGGTTCTCTGATGTTATTTGGCGTGCAAATGAAATTTTGGAACACAAAAATGTCTCTTATGAAAGGGATTTGATTTTTGAATTGTGCACACCCACTTTCTGAACTTTGGCACTTTTTCATTTAATACAACTCTGTCTTTTCATTTCCTCACTGATTTTCTGAGCTTGAATGATGAAATTGTTCTTCAATTTTTTGCAGGGATGGTGGCATTTGGATTTCCGCAAAGGATGACCAGAGGCTGCATTTGAAGTACTCCATGGTGGAAAACTTTAAAATACATATTTTTCACAAAAAACAAATTTGACGATTTCTTCTTCAAAACACAATTTTGAAGAAGAAATATCCTTGAGCATTATTGACGATGACAATCCTGAAATGAAAACTTATTGAAGACATCCTCATGGCCTGCGGGCATTATTCGACATTCTGAAGACCGAACCCTAGACCTAGTGACTAAAATAACTCTTTGCTGACCTAGACATTAAACAGGACTGTAAATAACCTTAAAATTGATTTGATGAACATACCTGAGCCAGCAGGATAAGGCATGAGGGGGATAAACAACAAGGCCTTTCCATCAGATAATGGCATGTCCCTAGAAGAATGTAACTGATTGAATCGAGTGAGACACCTAAAAATGAAATGCAATAAGCGAAATGATCTCTGACGAAGGGATGTAAAGACCGACTCTAAAATTGGCTCCAATGGGGATGGTAGCTCCTTAGAGGTGCCAAG
>APFE030598922.1:0-14146 GCA_000404065.3 Pinus taeda
AGGGTAGCACCAACATCAAAGGAACCTTACATGATGAGCGCACCAGAGTTTGTAGAGTTGAATTTATAGTTGAAGGAAATGCTTGACAAGGGATACATTAGGCCAAGTGTATCACCTTGGGGTGCACCAATATTGTTTGTGAAGAAGAAGTATGGTATTCTTAGGTTATCCATTGATTACAAGTAGTTTAACAAAATGACCATCAAGAATAGGTATCTGTTGCTGAGGATTGATGATTTGTTTGATCAGTTGAAGGGAGCAATAGTGTTCTCAAAGATTGATATGAGATCAGGATATCATCATGTATGCATTAAGGAAGAGGACATATACAAGATGACTTTCTAGACTAGGTATGGGCATTCTGATTTTGTCATAGTTCCATTTAGTTTGACTAATTCTCTAGTTACCTTTATGTTCTTGATGAATAGTCTATTGCATCCTTATCTCGAAAAGTTTGTTATTGCTTTCATTGATGACATCTTGATATATTCGAAAAATGAGGAAGAGCATGTCGAGCATTCAACAACAGTATTGAGTTTGTTAAGAGAGCATTAGTTGTATTCCAAGCTTAGAAAATATAGTTTCTTTCAGACATAGGTACATTACTTGGGACATGTTGTTTCCAAGGAAGTTATAGTAGTGGATCCAGAAAAGATAAGAGCTGTCATGGAGTGGGCAACTCTTAGAAATGTGGAAGAGGTAAGATCATTTATGGAGTTAGCAAGTTACTATAGGAGGTCCATCAGGAAATTCTCTCACATTTCATATCTTATTATGTCATTATAGAGGAAAGGTAAGAAATTTGAATGGACGCAGGAATGTACAACTAGTTTTGAGCAATTGAAGCAGTCATTGACAAATGATCCAGTGTTAAAGATTGCAGATCTAGAAAAATAATTTGTGATATAAAAAAATGCTTGCAAAAGAGGACTTGGTGGAGTCCTTATCCAGGAAGGATAGGTAGTGTGTTATGAGTCATAGAAACGAAATGAGCATTTGCAAAATTATCTGACACATGATCTTGAGATGACAATGATCATCCATGCATTGAATATGTGGAGGCACTATCTTCTTGGAAGGAGGTTTTTATTGATGAGGGATGATAGTGGGTTGAGATACTTGTTTGATCAACCAAAATTGAATGTTAGGTAAGCTAGATGGTTGTCCATGATTAGTGAGTTCGATTTTGAGATCAGGTACATCAAGGGTAAAGAGAACAAGGTTGTAGATTCTTTTAACAGGCGGATACAAATGAATCATGTAGTAGCTATGAGTTCTAATGGGACAAACTTACGTGATCATATATTACAAGTAGGTTAGCAGGATGATAGGTACATGGAGCTTGTGCACAAGTTACAATAGGATAAAGGTGGTTAGGATGTTGACTATCGTCTTACAATATATGGCTTGATCATAGTTAGGGGAAATATATATGTATCAGACATTAGTGACCTCAAGAAGACTATATTGAGAGAGTTTCATGTGAAACCATATTTGGGTCACCTAGGGTATCAAAATAAGTTGACAACAGTGAAAAAATATCATTACTGGTTGAATCTAAAGAAGAATGTAGCAGATTTTGTGGCTAGATGTTGGGATGGTCAGCAAGTGAAAGTAGAATGTAAGAATCCAGGTGGACTAATACATCTCATTGTGATTCTAGAGTGGAAATGGGGGTTCATTTCCATGGATTTCATCACAGGTTTTTTGAGGAAATCTAAAAATCATGATTCCATCATGGTTGAGGTGGAAACGTTTCATGAGCCATGGTATTACACCAAGAATGTTGCAACTACCAAGGGCTCCTCAACTAAAATTATCAACTCATGGTTTGTAAAAACTTCGAGGTGGTAGTGTTATATGCACAACAGATACGATTCCACTCAAGCCACCCTCAATTATGACACTAGATCAAAAGTGCTAAGAGACCCTTCCTCCTACTAAATTAGAATGAAAATTTTCTCATAAAGGTACAATTGGAAATTTCTTCTAGGTATGAAAATAGAAATGTCATTGACTCAACTTGTAAATTCTAACTAATCAATTCTTGAAAGGAAAAAGGCTATTCTACTTGCAGAAAGACAGTAATGTTATCTTGCAGAATTCATCAAATTGCCACATCTACTTGCAGAAAGGAAGCTAATTTATCTTGCATAGTTCATCAAAATACCAATCAAAATTTCATGTACCATCTACCTAGTTCATGCTCTCTTATAATCAATAAGCTACTTGCATGATAAAGAAACTAACTCTACTCTATTTTTGCAGTTAAAAAAGGAAGGGTTGGAGTGGCCTAGCAGCTTTCCCTTATCATAAATGTATAGATGGAGGTCATTATGAATCTAGACTAAGTCAAAGTTGCAATGGGGATCAAAACTGATGAAGGAAAATGCTGCTATAGGTCTGCTGCAGGTGATTTCTATAGGAGGCCTGTAAATCTAGGGGAAGGTCTGTAATGCTACAGTAGGGCATCCGAGTGGTTCTTGATGGCGAAAATGTTGTCTTAAGGGTATGGAGAGGTGGATGGAAGTTGAATCAAATGGAGGGAGGTTGGTTTGAGCCCCTAGCCAAGCTCAGGACCTCTTAGAGGCATGTCTTACACTAAGATGAGTGCTCTCGGTGTACTAGGCATAATGGCTTATAAAACAGGGTTTTGGGATAGAGTTTGGAAGTGGAAGGAGAATATGAAGGAGCTTAAGATGGAAATTGTGAATGTGTGTTTCCCTGCAGATCAACCAAACATGTAATCAATCACATACATGCACGCATTTATCATTGACAAAATGAAATAACTCATGATGGAAAAGATGAGTTGAGTTTAAATAACATCTAATTTATGAAATACCAATGATCTAATCACTAAAATGACTTCTAAGCTAAAGAAATAAAATGTAAAACATGACATGTAAGACCAATCTATTTCAAAGAAATCATAAACACAATATTTTTGGACAGTGGTTATGTATCCTTCCACTCATTCTCCCACAAGCGAGGTGATGTAGAGGCAACAAACACAATATTTTATAGATTAATCTCTACTCAAATGCAAGAAAATATGAATTTCTTGGAATCAAGAAGAAACTAAGTACAAGAAGAGGGACCAATGCCTTTGGGTTGGGCCCAAAACCAAGGGTCTCAGCCCTCTAAAACTAACTCAGATGCAACTTAAAATCCAACTTCTCATTAAAAAAATTTGTAGGTCTAATACATCAAATAAAAGTTGAAAATAATAATGTCAAGCTTGAAGCTCAATAGCTACACCTAGTTGAACAAAAAAATTGAAACCTACTGAGCTCTTCTTCTAGTTTATTTATACAAAATGATGGATGAAGTAACTCCCTTGAAAGTAGGAGTGGTTCCCTTCTTGATCTCGAAAATGGTGGATCTTATCTCTCTTGATCTTCACTTGAACTAGGATTCACTCGGCTGTCAATGAACTCGAACTAGTGAGAGAGGATATTGTGATCCCAAGCCATGTTTAGGGAGTTAAGGAGGTGGACAAACCCCCTAGATTCTCTCCTAGTTGTCTCCACAAGGCCCTGCATAGTAATAGCCCAAAAAATGCTTCATTTTCCTGTATTTAAACCACATTAGGCCACATACTATGACAAACACCTTTTACTCCTCTTACTAAGCATAACTCATTCTCAAATCACTTAACTTTTTTCCCATTTCAATGACATTTTCTTCCATGAGGCCTACATCCTATACCTTCTTAGATTTAGCAATTTGCATCCACTTGTGGGTTCTATCTCTCTATATCTTTGGCTCAAAAAGGAGTGGGATTGAAATTTTTCAAGGATAATCCTTCCTGCTTCAATGAATTTAGCAGGATATCAAGCTAGGTTGTGGGCTAGGTTCTTGGAGATCTTGTAGGTATTTTCCAACAATATTTGAGGTGGTTGATTCATCTTGTGAATCTTTCTTGTGCTCCTATAGCTTCCCCTGTCCTACCTATAGTAGACTCTGCCACTCCTATAACAAACATTGTCTCTCCTGTAGCAAACCCTAATCCTCATCTAGCTTCTCTTTTTCCTCTTCCTCAATGGAATATTGTGTCCTTGGCTCCTTGAAGGTGAAAAACCTAGTGGTAGGCCTAACCTTAGCTGTTATGCATGACTTGGTTTCGGTTTTAGGAGGAGTGGCCTCCTTAATATTTCCTTCACCGGGTCCTATTTCTTCCTTTTTTATTAGCGGCTCATAAAGAATTATAGGATACCTTGTAGGAGTTTGTGGTTCCCTGATCTAAATATAGTGCTCTTCCTGGTTTTGAAATTTATTTCACTTGGCCTTGATTGCTTCCTCTTGGGCTTAACAAGAGTGCCCAATCTAGCTAAGGTTATAGATACATCTTATTCAGTGTCATCTTCTCCTTGGGGTGGAGACGTCTCCTGAGGGCTTATTCTTTCTTCTCCTTTCTTCTCTTCCCTTGCTCCTTTAATCTCTACTTCTCCTTCCTCTATCTCTACTATCTCTTTTTCCTATGTTTTTCTTTCTTCTTCTTCTATTCTTGTTGCATCTTCCTCCTTCGTATTTTCTTTGTCTTCTTCCTCTTTTTTCCTTCTCTTCCTTCAATACTAGAGGCTGGAGTCTCTCCTAGTGTGAGGGCTTGTGTTTCTCTCAAAGTCTCCCTATCCATATCCAAAAATTTGTTCCATATGATAGGTATTCTCAAGTGGTTCAAAGAATCTACCAAAATGAACTTGATGAGCCCATGGTGAGATAAATTATGGTGTTTTCCTTCCCTTATCTTCTGACTCATATCCATGATTGAAGGCAGAAGGAAATGAGGGACAGTAAGTCTTTAAGAAAGAGGTAACTATGCCTTGAATCTTAGCTTCTGGAGAAGCCTGAAGTGGTAGGCATAAAGCACACTTAATCTCCCTTCACAATATATATATTTAAGGATATGGTAAGCTACCTCATGATAAGGGTAAGGCATACTTTCTCTTCTCAGTCCATTCTTGTCTTCTACAGGCTTCCCTTTTGAAAGGAAGAAGTTTTTCCTAGTTGTAACACTTACATGCTTGTATTATTTGCTTCATCTAATTCCTAGAGGCAAAATGGTCACTTTGTTAATGGTTTTAGGACTGAGAGAGATGGCCAACCGTCTGAAAACAATGGTGTAATTTTCTTCCTCTTGAGAGTGTAATGCCATGGAAAATTCATGGGAAATATCATCATAATACCCCTTTAGCAGCTCAAATAAACCCAACCACTGGTGGTTTTTGAAGATCTCAACTACAGGATGGTGTTGGTGAATTCTCCTGGTGTCTGAGGGTTCCCTTCTGTTAAATCCTGTCCCCCCGTCTCTTTCGAATTACTCCTTGATGCTATGTAGGTGTGGAATTAAAAAAAATCAAACAATCTCAGTGGTGAAACAGTGGCACAAAAAGTAGTGAAACAATGGCAGAGTGCTTGGTAATAGTGAGGAAGAAGGGTGCTCGAATTGATATCAACCAAACTATTTTTCTTATATTAACCACAAAAAATTCCAAAATGACCCCCTACTATTCAATTGGTTGCTATAGGCTCTTAATTCCAAGTGGACTGCCCATGAAACTGGGTGTAGAAACAAAGAATGAGGGTTTCACTTACTTCTTATCAGAGCAATTATGGGTGTGCATGAAGTGTCTGAGAAAGTATCAAGCCACTATGACTCCTTTTTATCTTCCCAACTCCTCCTGTATCTCCTCTTGGCCCTCCTGTAGCAATTGCAAGCCTACCTATAGCACTTTGTAGGAAGGGTTCGAAGCTCCTCAGTGGCACTCTAGGTTGCTCGATGCACTAGCTCATCCTTCCTCTACCTATTTTTGGAATGAGTGATGGTGCAAATGAAGTTGAGTGAACACATAATATCCTCTTTTGGTTAAAATATTGGAATGCTCTAGTGACTTGGAATTAACATGAGTTTCATCTTTTAGACCATTGTCCCCACTATTTGTAATCATTTCTCCCTACTCGTGACTATCACCCCACTCTTTGAGGACACCACTTCATTTTGAGTTGACATTTCAATGTTACATGGGTGACTTAACTCACACTTGAGTTTAAAAGTTGAGGATGACCAAGTTCACTGGCCACCTCGAGCCTATTAAAACACCTTTTCTCCCTTAAAACACATTTTTGTCATTTTTATGCAGAGGGAGGAGGTTAGGTTGCATACCTAAGCCTACCTATGGATCAAACTATTGCAGAGGTTTTATTATTGGAGCTAGCCCATATGTCATTATGATGAAGTGAGTTTACCTCTTTGATGTATTTGTTGTGCATGTCTTCATCCTTGATGCTACCTTGATATTTTGCTATGTGTTTGCAGCTGCCGCTTCTTATATCCAAGTTGCTACTACTGGTGGAAAGACTCCATAAGAATGAGGTGTCTCTTCATAGCTGCAAAAAAAGCTTCATCATCCCTTCTGGTGGTCGAAAAAAAAATAATATTAGTGATTGTTGCGTGGCTACACAAGCTACTATAGGAGGAGTTTCTTCATGTAGTACTCTTTTGTTCTCCCCTTGAAGTCTTTATTTTGCATGAGGGGGATGAGGAATATGATGATAAGTTATGAGGATAGTGTTAGAGTCATGGAGGAGTAGTGTAGACACTGTAGAGATAGAAAATAGTAGCTTCTGTGATTTTTCCTTAAGGTAGGACGCAATGGATAATTTGAACAATTTTTTGGTGAAATGACTGGATGGGTGATGGATGGATGATGGAAAAGTCATAGGAGAATCTTATTTATAATTTCTCAGATTCAAGATCATATTTTGGATTTTTTTCCTCCTCATATATCCTTCTTGTATCTCCATAAGCTCCTCTTGTAACATTACAGGACCTTCTTGTAGCAATATAGGTCCTTCATGTAATATCATAGAGAGGAGGTGAAATTTGGTGATGGGATGGTGGCTAGATATAGTAATATGAATGGAGAGGATGGATATGAGGTGTATGGATGAAGGAATGGATGATAACTTGTAGGTCTTGGCCTATAGCCATGAAATCTGCCACCATGTACAATTCTGGAAAACAAAAGAAAGGTTACCAAATATGATATTAGCTTCTTCCTTGTTCTCCTTTTCTTTTCTCTTTTATTTTTTACTTGTTATTTTCTTTTTCTTGAGATGCACAGGCTGCCTCATAGGAGGTTTTGAACATGCATGCTTTCCCTAGGTGCCTCAATGGAGGTTTTCACCTACGGATCTTTTAATATTTTTTATTTCTTTTTTTTGCTCCCGGGTTGCCTCAGAGAGGTTTTCAAGCCTACAGTTGGCCTCAGATTCCTCATAGAGGTTTTCATCCAAGCCTTTAATTTTTTTATTTTTTTCAAATTTCTAGTAATGTTGTGGACTGGAAGCTATGAAACTCTTAATCACATTTAATTCTTTGCTAACTGAACTGATAAATTTCTCCTTAGACAAATATCTTCTATATAACTTCAGCCTATAACCATTAACAAGAAAGGGAACACCTTCCTCATCAATGGTTCTGATCTGGACATATCCATTTTCAGTTCCGCCAGGTATGGACCCAATCGTCTTATCATTAGCTTCCCTTTAAAATATTTGAACCTAGAATCGTATAACAGGTCCCAATCCCCTTCTTGAAAATTATTTTCCTTGATATGCTTGTGATGTGATACCTTCCTTTGCAACTGTATGACTCCAGTGTGTAAGATAGATTGCATTCTGAACTCATCTAAGCCATTTAGTTGAAAAAACCTTTCTTGCTGTGTTGCGGTGACATCTAAGTCCAACTCAGTTTCTATTCCCAAAGTGTTATATTCAAATTCAATAGAAAGAAAAGAATTATTCCCATAAACCAAATAATATGGATTGAGTCTAGTGGTGGTTTTCCAAGTGGTATTGTAGGGCCAAGTGGCATCTGCTAGTCTCTCTACCCGATCCTTCTTCCTACTGGTAACAACCTTGGTGAGGATACTCTCCAATGCTCTGTTTGTGACCTCTACTTTCCCATTTTCTTGAGGATGATAGGTAGTTGATGCCTTGTGCTTGATATGGTGCTTCCTAATGAGATTTTCAATCAAATTGGATGTGAATTGTGCTCCTTGATCAATGAATACCTCCCTTTAATACCCAAACTTGTAGAAGATATTTTCTCTTAAAAATTCTACCACTTTCTTCTTTGACTGCCTTTGTCTCGCCACTTTGTCAAGTGATTAGTGCACACAATGTTGTACTTTTTATGTCTTGATGGTGGATCAATTGGCCCAATGAATTCCATGCCCCACTTGCTAAATGGCTCTAAGTCCACTTGAGGTTATAGGATTATTTCATCCTTGCCTGTGGGTTTGCCCATCCTTTGGCATTGATCACATTTAGTGGTATATCTCCTGGCATCTTGATGTAAAGTGGGCCAATAGTAACCAACCTGTAAAACTTTAAAGGTTGTCCTTTTTGTAGCAAAATGATCTCCACAGGGACCATCATGACATGCTAAGAGGATTTAAATGACCACCTCTTCTCTTACACATCTCCTTAATATTTTATTTGGTCCAAATCTAAAAATATTTCCCCCAATCTAAGTGAAAGGAGAGCTTTTCTTTACAATCTTTCTTTTCTCCCTAGATGATAGATTAGGAGGGAACCTACCAGGAACCAAGTAGTTTTCTATGTCAGCAAAACAAAGAGAAAGCACCGAGATGGAAAAGAGGTGCTCATCTAACAGTTGATCATCCACCATCTCCTCATTACCTGCATGCAAGGATAACCTCAACAAAAAATCTGCAACCACATTTTCTTTCCTTGTTTTTTCAATAATAGTCAAATCAAATTATTGTAACAATAATGGCCATCTAATTATCCTAGCATTAACATTAGGCTTGTTCATCAAATATTTAATTTTTGCATGATCAGTATGAACAAAAGTTTGGTACACAATGATATAATGCCTAAATTTGTTTAAATAATGTACTACAACAAAGAGCTCTTTTTCAGGGATAGCGTAATGTAGTTTAGATTTAGACAAATTCTTACTAACGAATTAAATAGCATAAGGAAACTCATCCTATACTTGTACCAAGCCCCCCCCCTCCCCCCCCACAACTTTATCTAATGGATTAGTATGTATAAGGAAGGGCAAAGCCCAATTCGGACCTCTTAAGATGGGTACAATGGTCAACTTTTCTTTCAACACTTCAAGGGCCTCTTGATAATTGTTAGTCCAAGAGAAATCTGAATCTTTGCCTAGTAAACCAAACAAAGGTGAAGCCACTTTACTGAAGTCTTGGATGAATATCTAATAATACCCAACTAATCCCAAGAAACTCTTGACATCTCTTTGCTTCTGACGGGTAGGGACCCTTTTAATGATGGAAATTTTGTATGGATCTACCTATATCCCTTCCTCGGATATGGAATGGCCAAGGACAATTCCCTCATTCGTCAAGAACTCACATTTCTCAGGGCTTAGAGAGATATTCATTTCGATTCATTTCTTCAAAACCTTGCATATATTGGAGAGAGCTTCATGGAAGTCACATCCATAAGGAGTGAAATCATCCATCTATATTTCAATAGAGTCATGAAACAATTCAGCAAAAATACGCAAAACCACCCTCTGGAAAGTAGCAGGGGCATTTCACAAACCAAATGGAAGAAATCTATAAGAAAATGTACCCTAAGGACATGTGAATGTGGTCTTATCTTGGTCTTTGGGACTATTTTGGATTTGATTGTATCCACTAAATCCGTCCAGATGGAGAAGAATTTCTTCCTTGCAAGTCCATCTAGGACTTGGTCAATGAAGAGAAAGGGAAAATGGTCCTTCTTTGTAGCCTTATTGAGTTCCTGGTAATCTAGATAGCTTCTCAACATCCAATTCTTCTTAGGAACTTACACAAGAGGTGACACCCACTCACTATTTGAAATGGGGTATATGAGCCTTGCATCCAGTAATTTTTGCAGTTCTTCTTTCACAATGTCCTTAAGAGATGGGGTCATTGTCCTCTAGGATTGGCACACTGTCTTGCATCCATCCTTGATGTAAATATGGTGATTACAAATGGAGGGATGCACACCTTTCATTTCCTTATAGTCCCAAGAAAAAGCATCTAGGTGTTGCCTCAACACTTTTCATAGTTGTTATTCTTGTTTGGTCAAGAGAGAAGAGTTGATATTTAAGGTTCTGGATGGACCAAACTATAAAGTCTTGACATTTTCTAGACTTGAGTCCATGGGGAATAAGTCAACCCAAAGATTACTCCCAGATTCTTTCATCAATTCATCAATTGGTATGGGAGTGGGAGGTTGATTTTGAAGGATATGGTTAATGAGATCATCTTCATCAGGTTGGCCCCTTTATGTAATAATGTCCAGAGTGCAGATTAGATGGGGGGTGGTGTGATACATTTCATATTCTTCCTCCTATTCTAACCACAAGGGTAATTCATGCTCAATAGAATGTTGAGCAAGAGGATACAATACCAATTGTTTAGACAAATGTCCAATATTTATGGTCATGTTCCCAACCCTACAACTAAAGTAAGCATCAAAAGTGGCTAACCATGGCCTTATCAAGATGGGAGGATAGCCATTAAACTTGTTTTTGGGCTGGAGAATGAGGAAATCTATAGGATACTCCCAAGAGTCAATGTAGACCATAACATCTTCAACAACTCCCTCAGGACCTACTATGGATCTGTTTGCAAGCTACAACAATGTGGTGGTCTTTCTCAAAGCCCCTTGGAGGTTTAGCTTTAGCATGTTTTCCTTAGTCATCACATTGATTACAACCCTAATATGAATCAAGGTGTTAGGGACTATAAGGCCATCAATGTGAACATCTACTATAAGGCTTCTAGGGTCTAGATATATTGGGAAGATCACCCTCCCAAGCATCGAATCATGTAATTGCCCAACAACATTTATGGTGGGGTGTCTCTTTTTCTTCTACCAGTATTTTTGAAACATTTCTCATCGATGAACTTATTATAGATGGGAAAATCTTTAATAGCCTAGAGAAGGGGTATTTTAACACACAAATTCTTCAATTCTCCCATAAGTTCAACCTCTTCTAGGGTGTGTTGGCTATGGTGGATCAACCTCTTAGGGAAAGGAGGTGCATTGACTTCAGGAACACTCTCTTCTTTCTCTTGTTCAAGCTATTCAAGTGGAGAAGATGGGTGGTTATGTAGAAGCACTCTCCCATACTAAAGATTGATCTCCTGGATTTCCACAACATAAGCAGGATAAGACGTCTCGCCACCGTAGACTTGTTGTGCTTGCTTGTTTTTCGGGTTCAAATTTGGTTGAGTATGAATTTGAGGTTTCTTAGGTGGAGTAGGATGAGTGGGTTGTGGTTGGGGTTGGGGTGGAGGTAGTAAAGTAAGAGGTTGGTTAACTTGAGGCCTCCACCCTTATGATGGGTTACCCCATTAAGAAGATTGGTGTGGATATTGCTAAAAAGGATGGTTGACAGGTTCAGGAGGATATGGAGGAGCATAAGGCCAAGAAGGACGTGTCGACCTGGATGGATGAGTGTAAGAATACCAAGATTTCAAGGGAGCATTATGATTTGGATTATAATAAGAGTACTTTGCACCTTTCATGCCTTTTTGATATGTCCAAGGTCCTTGAGGTCTTATTTGATTAATGAAACAAATTTGTTCTGACCCTCATTTTGCCCCTTGATATATATCTTTTAGTCCTGGAAAAGAAGGGAATTTTTTTGTTGCATGATTTTCTTGACATACTAGGCAGACCTCTATGACATTCAATGGGAACTCGTTCCTAGGATGTATTTTGGTGTATCTAGGGCAGAAAATAGCTAGTTCCCTTTCTTCTTCCTCCTAATTTCTTTTGATTTGCATGGTATCCATTTGTAGTGCAAAGGTCTTGATCCGAATTGGATCCATTTAGAATAATGAAAAGAACCATGGTCGTACTAGGTTGGGATAGACTTCAAAGAATTAAGAGCAGCAATCAAAAACACCTCTAAAATAGTGGCAGTTGGTAGCCGACAGGGAACGATGAGGACCTCAGTCAAAGCACACAGACTGAGGCCCATATAGACTGCCCAGGAGGCGAACCTAGCCCCTGGGAAGCCTAGATCAGGAAATGGAGGCATTTTTTGATGCACAATTAGCACTAGGCAAAAAGCCTCAAGAAGGAGAGGCCCCGAGCGCTCGGTCGCATGGGAGCAGGGAAAACTATGGGGAAAAAGGCTAAAGGTTAAGGCAGGACCCAGACTCCAAAAACCGATAGTATTTATCGGGGGCATCCTTGGGCGGTACGCAGATTTGGTGAAAACAGAGCGATTCCACTCAGCGCCTGATGCGTGGCAAACGAAGGAGAGAGAAAACTGCCACTCATCGCGAGCTAACAGTTGAGCAAGTCAACTACGCAAAATGAGTGGATGGTGTCAGATCTAGGGGATCCAGATCTAATGGCTGATATCACGCCTGATGGTAAGACCAGATTTAACGAGGGATTAAGCCGCGATCTAAAAGAATTTGAGGTCCGATTTGACCACCAAGGTGGTGGATGACTCATTCCACAACGTAACTGAAGAACCGCACCAATGAAGCAAGCTAGCACAGTGCGCAGGAGGACAAGTGGCCACTCCCTGTGAGTTTGATGATGACACTGAGACAGGGAACTCCAAGCAAAGCTGTAGCAGGCGATCCGATGGAGTTGGAAGGGGAATCGAACAACCATGAGCTTGAGTGGCTTTAAAGCTATGCACATATTAGCGTAAGGGACACGCAGAAGGCAGAGAGAAAGGAAGAATAGAGAAGAGAAGATAGAGAGCAAAAAGCAATAAGAAGACAGAGGGCCGAGCTGACCAAACGCAACGTCGAGCACCAGAGGGCATGAGAAATTCGAGCCATCCCTGAAGGGGATCTGTCAGGACCAAGCACCACATTGGGCTCCCTCCATTATAGACCCGAGAGGTCAAAAGCTCGTAAGGCTAAGAGTCTATGTACTCTAGTGGTTTGGGGAATCCAAGAACCACCCCTCTAAGCCATTCTATGTTAGGAGACTCATATTGAGCTCCTTCTTTGTAATTCTCTGCTTTAAGACACAATAAAAGAAGGCCACCATTGAAATCTGGACCAGAGATGTAGCCCTAGAGGATAGGGTGAACTCCTTATTAATTTCTTGTGTTCTTATATTTGCTCATTATGTTTCTCTGTTGTCTTCCATTTCAAGTGTCAATGTATTTGCAATCTGATTGATCTGTTGCTTAAACAACCTAGCCATAGACCATCACATGAGTCTGTAATACCTCCATTTAATAATTCTTAATTGAGATCACTCATAGGGTGATTATTAGATCAAGTGGTACCAGAGCTTTAGGCTGTAAGGTTGGACAAGCTTGTGTTGGTTTAGCTGTTAAATGCTCACTAGATCAAAGCTCAAATTAGGAGAAGGAGAGTTAGTCGAAACTAATCCTGAAATTGGGAGAGTCTATCCTCGGAAGACAATGTTAGAGGAAGGTTCTGTGGGGCCAGACCCTCAATTCATAGAAAGCTTCCTAGCTATAAAGTCTATGGTAGAAGAAATGTATAGGGACTTTAGAAAGCATAAAGATGAAGATTCATCAGGTTCTAAACAAGACAAAGAAGAATATGAGTCTCATTCCCATGACCACTCAAAAGGAAAAGGGAAAGAGGAAAACTTTCTCACACCTCCTAATAGCCCTATGAATAATAAGAAAGCATCTTTGATCAAGCTAGATGTTAAATTTGACCTTCCTATATATGATGGAGAGCTAAATGTTGAAAAGTTGGACAATTGAATTAGACAAATTGATCTTTATTATAGAGTATAGAACATTGACTCAAACAACAACAAAATTAAGCTAGCAAGCCTACGCCTAAGAGGCATTGCCTTGGTTTGGTGGGAAGGGAGAACCCAAGCTGACATGAAAATACATGGTAAGACTATCTCTGTCTGGAGTGAATTTGTTTCTGCAATCAAGAAGCAATTCTATCCATTGGCCTACATGCAACAAGCCACGATGAGTTGGAAAACTCTTCAGCAGTTTAAAGGGCAAAGTGTGCAAGGGTACACTCAAAAATTTAGAAAGAGAGCATTGATTCTAGGAATCTCATTAGACTCGCCAGAGACTCTTTTGAAGTACATTGGTGGTCTACACAGCTACATGAGGCATACCATCCTCATGTTT
>APFE030598928.1:0-19316 GCA_000404065.3 Pinus taeda
CAGTGTATAACTCAACAATCTAGAAATACATAGCTCAGAGCTTTTGAGGTTCATATGTTAGACGCCAGAATTCCAAAGTTTATTGAACTAGTGGATCGATTTTTACTTGGAAAAGAAAATTTTGTATAGTTAATTACTGAACTAATAGGTTTCCTATCCATAGTTAGGACAATTTTTGCACATCATTATGATGAAATTTCACAAAATGATGCCACTGACTTTGAAAGTAAAACCTATGACATGATCTAGTTTAGTTTATGCAATAACTGGTCTAGTAGAGATTGTCTTTCGAGACAAAAAAGTAATAATAGCGTTCCATTTCCCTTGCAGAATGGAATTTTTTGCATAATTAGGAAGCTTAATAGCATTCAATTTGAAAAAGAAGCATTGGAATCTGAGTTGAAGACCCATGTACACAAATATGCATATTTAGAGGAGGATTTTATGCAATTAAAGGCACATAAGATAATCTAGAGAATATCCTGGCTAAGAAATAATTTTGAAGCTTAACAACATTCAAGTCGAAAAATCAACATTGGAATCGAAGTTGAAGACCCATATACACATATATGCATATTTAAAGCAGTGTTTTATGCAATTGAAGATCAATACATGTAATGTAGAGAATATCCTAGCTTCCAATGACTGTGGACTAAAGTTCTAGTTCTATGCCAGGTATCCCATAATTTAATTCACTTTTTTCAGGCCCAGACCACTGCCCATAATGGAATGAAAGCTCAGAATCAAGAAAAGTACAAGGAAAAAATGATGCAAAATCAATAAGTTGATCAAGACCTTAACCAGACCGCTACTAGCCATGACAAGCATTTCGTCAAACATATTGCAACATGTAGCCTATAGATGTAAACAACCTAATTAAGTGTAGGGATCTCATACTTATCTAAGAATCACTATGAACAGTTGTTCCCTCGTTCCATTTGCTGCCTTATCACTTATTAGGTCATAGATACCATATCCATTCAATTACAAGTAAAAACATGTTGACAACCATACATAACTGCTGTCACAAAATGTACATATAAAGAACATAATAGGAACATAAATACCATAGACATATCAACCATCAAAATCCATATATACATCAATACATTTTCACATGAAAATCAAGGGAATGAATTTCTCATTAATCAATGCAATGAACCAACTGGAGATGGGAATACTGTGCTTCACCCGACCATAGAATGGTTGAGCCAAATATCTCTTCAGCATTCACCCCTGTGCCATATTCCAATCATGAATGTGGGACTCAAATCAAAATAACTCAACCAGGGCATACTGAGGCTAAACCACCTCACCTTGATCAATAGAAACCAGGCTTTACCGTACTCCATCCCAGGTAGGCCAACACAATGAAGACATCATAACAAGCTTTACTGGGATCTCTACCTGATCACAAGGCTAAACAAGCATGAATGCCACCATATTTTCTCCACCTACACTATGAAGAATTTTCATGTCTCCTAGTCTATCAGGCTTTACTACAATCCAAACTAGATCACTAGGCCCTAAACTGAGAACCACTCTCCAAGATTTAACGCCTATCCAAAACCCAGGAATAATAGGCCCAACTAAGAGCAAACCACCTTTAGGCTTTAATATATATCTGGCCATTCACCAGCAAGGATTCCTAGGTCATCCAAGGAAACACAAAATATGGCTTTACCGCAATGCACAATCCAGTTCAGGGGTTACTAGACCATGTGTTCTATCATTTAGGAGATCTACCTCACTTAACTTCAAATCCATATGGCAATGCACCTCAACCAAATATGAGAACCCCACCACACCATGGCTATCCGGAAATGGCAAGGCTAGGCTGAAAAACACTGTTACACCTAGCAAAACCCATGCCATGATAGAAAAGAACCAAATGCAATACCATGCATTCCAAATATAGAAATTAAAATACATATGCAAGTCAATACCTACAATGATGCATGTTGTAGTTTATTGATCCTACCTTTCCCTGCTTGATCCTTACTTCCTCTTGCATTCTTTGCCTTTCTTTTTGCAATGCCAAAGTGCTCCAAGAAAACTCTAAGTGTCCAAGAGTATGTGAGAGAGAGAATAATGGAAGAGCTTCGAAGCTAAATTGACAAATGTTTACCAACTCATCCTTAGAAGCCTTTTTATGAATGAGGCCTCTATTTTCTTCATTTTCAATTATTTTTCATTATTTTCCTTCATTTTGCTCCTCACATGCAACCCGTGACCTTTGACCTCCTTTTTCTTCAAATTTCCATTATTTTCATAAATAATTGTGCCAAAAATGCCATTTTTCCTTTGCAAAGCCTTAGCCATTGCGTTTGCCAATTATTCCAAACAACCCATTCCTCAAGAAATCTTCCTCTTCAAGCAATATGGAATATATATCCCTTCTCTCAGTCTTTAATTAATTACAATTTATTTACACTGAAAAAAGATTAACCAAGGGATGTCATACCCTCCTGCTTGGGGGGAACACTGTCCTTGATGTTCAATAACAATATAAAACAAAACATTCTTTAAACCAAGCATTTTTTGTTATGGATCCTTATAGACACAACTTTTTAAAACATTTACATTTTATTTAAATTTCCCTTACTCAAAAAGTGAGAAAGGAAATGTTGCCCACATCTCATTAGCCATTTCCCACGTGGCTTCCTCGGGCCCAAAGTGCCTCCACTACACTTTGAATTTATCTATTGATCGATTATGGAGCATGAGTTTCCTCTGATCTAGGATGCATAGAGGTTTTAGTTGGAACTCTCCCTATGGTTCTACCTGTAACACAGACCAATCAATCACATGATTAGGCTCCTACACATATATTTTAAGCAATGAAACATGGAAAACACCTTGCACTCTAATTGATGGAGGAAAAGACATCCTATAGGTCACTGGCCCTATCCTTTCAAGCACTTTAAAAGACCCACAAAACCATGGTGACAAATTGCCACATGACCCAAATTTCAAGGATCTCTTCTTGGGTTTAACTTGCAAGAAAACATGTTCCCCAACTTGAAACTCCTTGTGAACTCTATGCTAGTATACATAGATCTTATGCCTATCCTGTGCTACTTTATATTTATTTTTATGGTTTGTATTTCCTTCTCCATGTATTTCAATATATCAGACCCAACACGGACCCTATAGGAATATTAGTACATGTATTTCAAAATTGAGAAAGCGTTTTGGCAACCTTGTTATAGGTTTTACTTGAAGAAAATATCAAAATGTGAAGTTTGAAAATTATACGTGGTTCATGTGAAGAACAGTAGTGTACATATGCAGGTTCTATGAAGAAAAGTTGCATACATAAACTGAACCATGGAAAACTATATACCATGGGCCATTACCATGGTAATTTGCCATAATATTATGATGACAATGTCTATTTGATAACATCAACATTACCAAAGGATTTTCCTATGGTATTGACAAATGAAAAATCTATATAAGTAGATGAAGATCAAGGAGTTAAGTGTGCAATGGAATGGCTTATTCATGTGTGATATGATTTGGAACATCTGTGCACTAGGAAGCAAGGAGATGGCTCAAATCTGATAGATATGTAAGTATATATAAGATTAATGGATATACTTGCTTGATTTGTGTATGTCTGTGTGGCTAAAAATGTTAGATACTTAGATATGATGATGGTATGATTTGAATGTAGTGATATGTGGCTATAATATTATGTGCACCAATATCTAGGTTTGATAGATGTTGTGATTTGTAGCAAAGATTTGATTCAATACTTTAAGGTTTGTACATAGGTTTTCTTCAGTATTGTTGCTGACATACTCGGATTTGATTCAGTATTGTCGTGTATAAAGTATGTGATAATATATTTAGTATGTTGAAACCTATACATGGGTTTAACACATGATAAACACGTATATATGCATGTTTTCTTAATAACAATCACATATATATTCTGAGTTAAATTTGATAAGGGTTTTTCTACTTGATGATGTCAGGTGATGAATTTTGTTGTATTTACTATTATCTTTCAATGATGTCTTGATCAGGATGGTTTTCATCTAATTTGTATTGGTTGTACATTGATTTTATATGGTTGCAATGGTTGGTTGAGATTGAGTTCAGTGATTGATTTGCTTCAATATTAGGTGGCTTGATGTTTTAGTGATTTAGTTGGTTTAACGTGCTTCAGTGATTTAGATTTTGTATATTGGTTTCAGCTTATTGCTGGTGTGGGTCCAGTGTGGAAATATAATGAAAGGTAGCCTACATATTGTGATGATTTGAGTCAGGTGGATCCAATATGAAAATTATGAAACGTGGTCCACAAGGTGCTAAGGGTTGTAGTCTTCAATGAGGGGGTAGGAGCTCTTTTCTGGTAGGAGTTGGTAAAGGATATTAGGGGGTTGTAGATCCCTTCCAGTGAGTGCTAGAGAATGAATGGAGGTTGTAGCCTCCTGCGGTTGGGTTTCCATGTGCTGGTAAGAGTCTGCACTAGTATAAGACGTAATGAATATTTTCTTTATAATAAAAGAAGAAGACAAAGACGACACTGTGGTGGTTTTCTCCTAGATTGTGTTTCCATCTAAAATCCTAGTGTGCATATGTGTTGATGTGTTTCTTATGTGTTGATGATTTATCTACTTTTTACTACTTATGAATACCGCATAATGAATGACTAAATAAATAATGATGCAATTGAAGTATATTTGGCGGCTGCTATTTCCAGTGTTGTCAACTTCGTACAATGTATAACTCAACAACCTAGAAATACATAGCTTAGAGCTTCTGAGGTTCATAGGCTAGATGCTAGAATACCAAAGCTTGCTGAACTAGTGGATCTGTTTTTACTTGGAAAATAAAATTTTGTAAAGTTAATTATTGAAATAATAGGTTTCCTATCCATAGTTAGGACAATTTCTGCACATGATTATGATGAAATTTCACAAAATGAAGCCATTGAATTTGAAATTCAAACCTATGACACAATCTAGTTTAGTTTGCACAATAATTGGTCTAGTAAAGATATTATTTTGGGACAAAAAAGTAATAATAGTGTTCAATTTCCCTTACATAATGGAATTTTTTTGCATAATTAGGAAGCTTAATAGCATTCAAGTTGAAAAAGAAGCATTGGAATCTAAGTTGAAGACCCATGTACACAAATATGTAGATTTAGAGGAGGAGTTTATGTAATTTAAAGACACATAAATTAATCTAGAGAATATCCTGGCTAAAAATTAATTTGGAAGCTTAATAGCATTCAAGTTGAAAAAGCAACATTGGAATATGAATTGAAGACCCATATACACAGATATGCAGATTTAAAGTAGCAGATTATGCAATTGAAGACTAATATAGGTAATGTAGAGAATATCCTGGCTAAAACATATTTCAGAAGCTTAATAGCATTCAAGTTGAAAAAGCAGCATTGGAATCTGAGTTGAAGAACCATGTACACAAATATGCATATTTAGAGGAGTTTATGCAATTGAAGACCCATCAAGATAATCTAGAAAATATCCTGGCTAAAACTAGAGAGAAACTTGAGCACACACGAGGCCAATTCACTGAGTCTAAACAAATGGTGGAAAACCTGCAAGTGCAACTTCCTTCTGCACAATAATCAAAGAAGTCATTAGAGTATGAAATAACAGTTATGGCTTCACATAAATCAGATATAGAGAAGGATCTTGTGCGATTAGAGACCAGAAATACTAATCTAGAAACTACACTTGCTGCAACCAAAGAGAAACTTGAACACATGCAAGACCAACTTATTGAGTCTTAGCAAATGTTGAAAGACCTGGAAGATCAATTTTCTTATGCAAAAAGATTCAAAACAATTATTTTTATTTTTATATGAAATAGATCAAAGTAACAGAAAACATACTAAAGAAATCCATGGAAAACCTTCCTGACCTGGGATTGGTCTTGTTCCATCATATGTCCAATAATTCTCTACAATTCTATCAAGAATACCAATCAATTGAAGCCTCTATACCTTGCATGTATTAAAAACATGGAATATAGACCTGATAGGGATTGTATATGTCTCCCACACTCAAATATTTTTCAACTAAACCATTATTCATCGCCCAACCTAGCCTTTCCTCCCCTGCTCAATTTGGAAAAAATGAAAACATTATGTATAATTAAAAAACAAAAACAAAAAGAAATTCAACTGTTGAAATTCGAAAGCATTTCCCTCATAGGACTATTTTAAGCTATTATTTTGAGTTCTTGGAATTCAAATTAGTTTACCAATATGAAAGCGGAATTTTAAGTTATTACTTTAATTCCCTGGAATTCAAATTAGTTTACCAGTATGAAAGTAGAAAAGGAAGTCAACATTAAGAGACATAGACAACAACATAGATTGAGGGTCCAAGGTTGTGAAACTCAGTTCCATATGGCAAAGTTTTCAAATTCTTCTTACTCTCCTCGACTTTTGACTTGGCCTCAATCCTGGTTGAAGCCATGTAACACCAAGGAACTACATTTAAATATTTGTCTTGCCATCGACCATGAGATTCCATAGCTACAAATGATTGCAACCTTAGAAACTCATATAGAATAAATGTACACAACCAACTACAAATGATTGAAACCTTAGAAATGCATAGAGAATCATCATAACATGACCATTTCCAACCATCTTTTGCTGTGTAACTTAGACCTGCATGAGTAGTGTTGACACAAAATGAAGCTCTAATTGAAAGTTCATCATTGAATTGAGTTGGGTATGGAAAATTTTGATGGTAGGTTCCTTCTGTGACCTATGTGTCATTTGATGTGTGAGCCTCGTCACTTAGTCGTTGCATAAAGACACGTATATAGCCTCCATGTTGGAGCCGTGTTCAAAATTTATACATGTTGCAAAAGATTCCTCCTACATTCTCAATTTTCCCATTTATCATTTTAGTTAATCTTAGTATAAAATATTTTCCAGTATTATATTTTGTAGTATTTTTATATTAATTTGATTTATTTGTGAAGACAATTTAATTTTTATTTACTATATAGGTTATTAACAGAAATTTTAATTGGTTGATCTGAGTTTATTTAGTGTATGAGATTTATTTATTAATTTAATAGAAAATATTTGTGAGTGGTAAGTATTTAGGTTTTGATGCAGTTGAGGCTTTAATCATTCTATATATCAAAGTTTTTATAGTGCGTTTTTTATTTTTGACATATAAATTAGGAGATTGTGGTGGGCCTTTTGCCATTTTTTGATACTAGCATGCATTGTTGTTGCAATCTTCTACTTCCACTTGGTGTGCTAAGTCCACCTAGTATGTTAAGTCACATGCATTAAGCAACACACATCTTGTTGTCATTTGAGAGATAATTGTCCTGCAATCAATAGAAAGAATCAAAAGCATCCACACACAAGGGGAATATAAATTATACTCAGAAAAGGATAAAAGTGTATGCATTCAACTAGTAAACAAAGGAAAAACAAATGAACCCAACTCACTTGTATGAATTTGTTATTCTTCAACATGACTTACTACCTATGCTTCCAATGATGGAATTGTAAAATGGGATAAAAAAGAAGCAAGTAAGGAGGCCATATATTGTTATTACCAAAGGCACCCCAACTTCAATTCGAGTCCACTAATACTAGATTGTTGTATGGTCTTTTCCTTACACTATGACGAGAGTGCTTCTTTTATGTTCTACGAATCTCATTATATAAGCTATGTCCTTATCCACATTTCATTTTTTTGTTACATCTATTATAAGACAAAAAATGTGCATACAATCCTTAGGGCCAAGAGATATTTTTTCTAATTTTTTGATCATTGCTAGACATGGGAAATGATGCACATATATCCCTTCAAACAGAAAGATTCATAAGTAGTGTATGCGTGGATTCACTAAAGCAAGAGTTTCTTTTTGTGTAATGAGTGGCAATAAATAAAGAAACATGTCGAAGGTAAGGCAAGTCTCTCTTCAATCCAAAATATGTTGAAAAGTTACCACTTATTTGGAAAGCCAAGTTAGTTGAGCCTAGCTAGAAGAATGATTAAAACCAAGGAAAATTTTAAGGATGGAAATTTTTCTTGAAGTTTAGAAACAATGGCGAATCTCATTAATCCCTAATATGCAAACTATAAAATGTTTATTGATATATTTGTAAAATTATTCAAATTTATAACGATTTTATATATAGTCTCTATATAATGTTGGCGACTTTAAAGGTAAAATAATTTTATATTCTAAAATTTGGGCGAATAACCTTTTATAAAAATTGGAAATTGGCGAATCTTTTTGTGGAAAAATCATGGAAAATTAGCCCACTGGGCGAACATTAGCCCCTAAAATTTTCCATGATTAAAACTTTGATACAAGAAATTATTCTTAATTGACTTGAGATTTGGATACCATCAGGTATGCATCAAATGGGAGGACATTTACAAGACTATGTTCAGGACCAAGTATGGGCATTATGAGTTTGTTGTTGTTCCATTTGGCTTAACTAATGCTCCAACTACATTCATGTGTTTCATGAATAGTGCGTTGCATCCATATTTGGATAAGTTTTTTATTATGTTCATTGATGATATACTAGTATATTCTAAAAATGAGGAATAGCATGTCGAGCATTTAGCGGCAGTGTTGAGGTTTTTTAGGGAGCATTAGTAGTATGCTAAGCTCACCAAGTGTAGTTTCTTTCATACTGAGGTGCATTGATTGGGACATGTTGTCTCCAAGCAGGGCATTATAGTAGATCCAGAGAAGATAAGGGCCATCATGGAGTGGGTAACTCCTAAGAATGTGGATGAGGTGAGATATTTCATGGGTCTGGCATACTGTTATAGGAGATTCATTAGGAACTTCTCAAAAATTTCTTATCACATTACATCATTGCAAAGGAAAGGTAAGATGTTCGAATGGAAAAAGGAGTGTGAAGCTAGCTTTGAGCTGCTTAAGTAGTTGTTGATGCATGCACCAGTGCCACAGATTGCAGATACAGACAAAGAGTTTGTGGTATGCAAAGAGGCTTGCAAGAGAGGGCTTGTTGAAGTCCTTATGTAGGATGGACATGTGTTATGTTATGAGTCCCAGAAACTAAATGAGCATGACCAGAACTAGCTAACACATGACCTTGAGTTAGCAGTGATTATAAATGAATTGAAGATGTGGAGGAACTATCTTCTTGGTAGGTGGTTTGTGCTTATGAGCGATCACATTAGGTTGAGGTATTTGTTTGAGCAGCTGAATCTGAATACCAGGCAGGCTAGATGGTTGGCCACGACCAGCGAGTTTGATTTGGAGATTAGGTACATCAAAGGTAAAGAGAACAGGGTGGCATATGCTCTTAACACACGGGTACAAGAACATCAGTTGGTAGTTATGAGCTGCTATGGGATAGAATTACAGGATAGGATCTTACAGGCCGGTTAGAAGGATGTCAGGTATATGGAGATTGTGCACAGGTTGTAGCGGGGTGATAGTATAGGTATAGGTACAGGTCATGGTATAGATACAGGTGTAGGTATAGGTATAGGTGGAAGTACAGGTACAGGTACAAGTGCAGGTGCACAAGATATGGACTATTGTCTTACAATATAGAGATTGGTAAGATTTAGAGACATGATATATGTGTTGGATGACAGTAATCTCAAGAAGGTGATCTTGAGGGAGTTTCATGTGAAACCATATTCAGGTCACCCAGGTTACAAGAAGACACTAATAGTAGTGAAGAGATATTACTATTGGTTGAACTTGAAGTGGGATGTAGTAGATTTTGTGACAAGATGTTTCCATTGGCAATGAGTGAAAGAAGAACGTAAACACCCAAGTGGACTGCTACAATCAAACATGATTCCAGAATGGAAATGGGAGGTCATTTCCATGTATTTCATCACAAGGTTGCCAAAGGCAGTAAAGCATCATGATTCCATCATGGTCATTGTGGGCAGGTTAACAAAGGTTGCACACTTTATTCCCGTGAAGTCTACGTACTCAACTAGCGATGTGGCACAAGTATTAATCAGATATGTGGTTAGACTACATGGTGTTACAAAGAAGATTGTGTCAGATCCTGATGCGAAGTTCACTTCCAAGTTTTCGAAGGAGTTATTTGCAAGTTTGGGCACAGAGTTGGCCTTCAGCATAGCTTATCATCGATAGAAATATGGACAAACAGAGAGGGTCAAATGGATATTAGAGGACATGTTGAGGATATATGTGATGGATCAGCAGAGGAAGTGGGAAGAGTATCTCCCTTTGGTATAGTTCGCATACAACAAAGATTATCAAGAGTCACTGAGGATGAGTCCTTTTGAGGCATTGTATGGGTGGAGTTGTAACACTCCCATTAGTTGGAATGATCTATTTAGTAGGGTATTAATTGGACTAGATATGTTGGCAGACACGGAACATGAATGCAGGTGATCAAGAAGAATCTAAAGGAAGCACAGGATAGGCAGAAGAGTTATGCATATAGGAACAGGTTGCTCAAGGAGTTCAAGGTTGGGGAATAGGTGTATTTACACATCAAACTGAAGAAGAGATCCTTTCAGATTGGCTCATGTTCCAAGATGGCACCATGGTTTTCTAGACCCTTCAGTATAATTGAGAGGATTGTGCCATAAGCCTATCGACTTACACTACCTCTGACAGTGAAAGTCCACAATGTTTTCTATGTATATTTGTTTAAGAAGTATGCTAAGTATCCTTAACATACTTCTTAAACAAATATACATAGAAAACATCGTGTACTTTCACTGTCAGAGGCAATGCAAGTCGATAGGCTACTGGCATAATCCTCTCAATTATACTAAAGGATCTAGAAAACTATGGTGCCATCTTGGAACATGAGCCAATCTGCAAGGAGCTCTTCTTCAGTTTGATTGCCAAGAACACATGTTCCCCAACCTTGAACTACTTGAGCAACCTGTTCCTATATGCATAAATCTTCTTCCTATCTTCTACTACCTTTAGATTCTTCTTGATCACCTGCATTCATGTTCTATATCTGCCAACATATCTGGTCCAATTAATACCTTGTTAACCAGATCACTCCAACTAACGGGAGTGTTACAACTCCACCCATAAAATGCCTCAAAAGGACTCATCCTCAGTGACTCTTGGTAACCATTGTTGTATGTGAACTCTACGAAAGGGAGATACTCTTCCCACTTCCTCTGATCACATATATACTCAACATGTCCTCTAATATCCTACTGACCCTCTCTGTCTGTCCATCTATCTGCGGATGATAAGCTATGTTGAAGGCCAACTATGTGCCCAAACCTGCAAATAAATCCTCTCAAAGAAGGCTAAGTTGTCTGAGCGTGGCAGTTCATCATCATTTATGCTATAATTAGGAGAAGTTGTGTGTACACATTCTTCACCGGTTACAAAAGAAACTGGCCAGAGTTAAGTGGAAATGATTAAACACACGTATTTAGAAATTGAATAAAGAAACAAGAAGGCCAGAGAAAATATGGAATCCCAAGTGGAGACACAATTTGTTTCAAGTTATCAAACCAGGCTGCTTTTAGCTATGGACCTGGAGAGTAATCAACGTAAACTAGGTTTCTCTCACCCTTCTACCTTAAGTGTAGCTTCTTTTGGTTACAAGATTGTCAACTTGACAGTGGATGCAAGGTAAATTCCTATACCTGAAAAAAGTAATTTGCATAGGGAAAATGGGGAATTAATTTACAGTGATTTGAAGAAGGCATCCTTGGATGCCAGTAGAACAGAAACTCTATTGGAAAATGTGGTGAATCAATTAAATTTAGAAAAATCTAATTCAACAGCCTTAGTCACTCAGAATGAAGAGCTAAAGAAGATGATCTTTAAGATTGGAGTAAATCTAGAAGATAGAAGTGTTGTTCAAATTTTTTTGCAGGGAGAAGAAACAAAGGTCTAGGTATTGAGGAAGAAATTGAACATGTCTGCAATAGAACACACAATGGCAACATAAGTGTCACACATGGAAAAGGAGAAAAAATCTTTGACTAAGGAGCTGATAAAAAGAAATGATGAAATGGCTAAGTTTAGAGAAATAAACACTATTTTGGAATATAAGATTGACTCTCATGTTTTTACTATTGTAATACCTGCTGATTCAGAAGACCCAAGTGATAATTTGACCAGAGTCATGACCGAAATGAATATTTATGAGAATGAAATGAAGAAAGTGTAAAGGGACTATAAGACTAAATTGAAAATCATAAATTCTAATGAAAGAGAAATAACCATGTCTAAGGAAAATGCAAACAAATATAGAAATGAATTTCAAGTTTCTTCTTAGGAAATCAAAGAATTAAAAGAGAAGGTGAAGGGAAACATGTCCCTTATTCAGGCCAGAGAGATTATATGGAATGACATCATTCATACTGTTAGAGACATCTGGGAATCTTTGTCCATAGTAGAAGAAGAAAATATCATCATTGGAGACTTAGAAATATGATTGTTGCAAATAGGTGGAAGTTATAGCAAAGAGCCCACTTTGCAAAGAAAATGATAGATTTCCTTATTTCATGATCTTCTTAGCAACTAAGGGAATTAGGAGTTGAAGATAGAAATTAATATTTGCTAGAAATAAACAAAATGATTGTGAAGAACCTCTACAGGAAAACAATGGAGACAAAATTAACGGAGGTCATGGTAGCTGTAATGAAATTCAACACTAATTTTGATAAGAGAACAAGGGCAAGTTTGCATTAATATTGGTACTAGAAAGGTAATCTATTACCCTGGGAGACCTATGAGACTCTATTGGTGGAGACGAAAAGAAAAATTGGATCAACTCATGAAAGGACTGTAGTGTTGAGAGGAACAATTATTGCCAACTATTTGTAGAGGGATTTTTAGTTGTTGTGGTTGATGAGAACTCCTGTTGTGGACAAACCAAAATACATTAGAATTACTAACATCACGATGGAACACTATAAGTTTTATAAGAGTCCTAGTCCTAATACAAGCATATGGAAAAAGGGTAGGAAGTTGATATCACCATCAGTAGCTACTACAGAGGCAGGGCATTCATCTGCAGCTCAATCTCATATCACCAAATAAAGCAGTGCCACTTATCATATGAAATTGTGTCATACATTTTTGGATTATATATTAATATTTTCTCTTTTCATGATGTAAAATTCTAATAGTTTTAAAGTAGTTTAGGAATTTATGTTTTTGGGAACTTGAAAGTCTTCTAACTGTCTTTTGAAATTTTGTATAAATCTTATTTAGAAAGAGAAATGAGGGTTATGAGTTTTGTACCTCTGAAGAAAAAATACTTGTATATTTTTATCTTCATGTCGAATTGAATAAATATTTTTGAAGTGATTCTAGACATCTGTTGAGTACAAAATGTTTTTTCCCTATTATTTCATTTTATTTTTTCTTCATAGTAAAGGGTAATGAAGTTGTTGGTCTTTAATATTACAATTCTATAAATCAGTTTCCTGTGATTTAAAGTTAAAGATTCCTTAATGATGTGCACCTCTTTCCTATACACCATATTCTACCAATTACATTTTTCTTATAAGGTTGAAAACATATATTCTGCATTAGGAAGCTCGTGTTGGAAACTTTCCACTATCATTATGTTTGCTATTTCATTAAATTTGTAAGCAACATCAAAAGGCCACTTTGAAAAATTTGTTTCTTTCCATTTAATATTAAGAATATTTTCCTTTAAAATAATAACCTATGGGGTTTGAAAAATGGGACAATCAATTCATCTTTTCAATGTTTTGAATAAATATCTTAGGCACTAACCTCTTTTCAGTCGGAGGTTGTCTTCCAAGGTATAATAGAAACCAAAAGAACCACATTTTAGCAGATTTTGTCAGGCGTTTGACCTACCAACTAAAACACATCCACAGTCATACACCATCAGGTGGCTTAACCAAGGGCGAGATCTCCACATTATTCAATAATGTCGCCTTCCCTACAACATCAAGCCCTTCACATATGAGTTACTGTTTAATGTTTCTCCTCTTGAAGGTTGTGATGTATTAGTAGGCCAACAATACTTATGGAAACGTCATGTTGTGTATGAGTTTAGGCCTCGTAGTGTCATTATTTCTTTGGGTGATAAGTTATACAAGATGTCGTAGGTAGCATTGCCTTCCACCATATCTTTGATCTTTGTGAAGTAATACAATAAGATCATATCTCGGACTAGGAAGTTTGTCATCCTTATCATTCGCCCTTAGGGAAAAATGATGATTGTGGCCACACCCATGAACTCCAAACATTACACATCTGCATGGTAGCAGCAGATGGACGAGGTCGTGGAAAAGTACAGGGACATATTCACCTCACCTAGAGGGGTACCCCTACACTGTCAGGTGAAACACTCCATCTATCTGACCTCAGGCATGTCTTTACCCAACAAACCGATCTACCAATGCTATGTTCTAGAGAATGATGAAATTAAGAGGTAGATTCATGAGTTGTTGCAGAAAGGGCACATTAGGATAAGTTCATCACCCTGTGGAAGCTTGATCATGCTGGTACAGAAGAAATATGGCACTTGGAGACTCTTTACGTACTATTGGGTGCTGAATAAGATCCTTTTCCAGAATAGGTTTCCAATCTTATGGATTGATGACATTCTGGACCAGCTTAAGGGGGGAAAATATTTTAGCAAGATTGACTTGAAGTCTAGGTACCACTAGGTACCAATTGAACCCTCTATTGTGTGGTTGAATGCCTTCAAATCCAAGGAGGTCCTTTTTGAATGGTTATTCATGCCTTTCTAGCTGACGAATTCCCCCACAACCTTCACGTGGCTTACGGAAGACATCTTGTGGCCCTTTACCAACTCATGCATGGTAGTGTACCTAGACGACATCCTAATCTTCACCCAAAGTTGGTAAGAGCACATACACCATATCCAACAGGTCCTCCAAACCTTGCAACAACACAAATTGTGTGCCAATTTGGAGAAATGAATTTTTGGTATGACCCAGGTTCAATATCTTGGGTACATAATTAATGAGTGAGGTGTGCATTTGGATGCAACCAAGATACAAGTCATCTGTGATTGGCTAGCCCCTACCACTCTAACAGAGCTCCGCATGTTTCTGAGCCTTGCCAATTTCTATCGCAAGTTTGTGTTGGCATTCTCTCATATCACTTGGCCTTTGAATCAAGTCACCATGGGTGGAGCAAAAGAAAATTTCTTTTGGTATGAATCACAACAGAAGGAATTTGTCGAGTTGAAATATCACCTCTACTCTGTGTTAGTGCTCCCACTACCATACCTGCAACAACCATTTGAAATTGAGACAAATTCCTTTGACTATGCTATTGGTGTAGTTCTTACCCAATAGGGGCATTAGGTGGCATATCATAGTGTGACACTTTTAGATATAGTTTGAAAGTATCCCACTTATGGAAAAGAGATGTATTCTATTATGCAGGCCTACCGAAAATGGAAGCATTACATTTTGGGGAAGGAAACGGTCATCCACACAGACCATCGACCCCTACAGTTCATACAGACACAAGGGAAGTTGTAGAATGATCACCATGAGAAATGATCCACATATCTACAACCATTCCATTTGAACATCAAGTAAAAGAAGGGCAACACCAATAATTTTGTAGTATGTCTCAAGTGACCACTGATCATGGTGTTGACCACTGTGCTTGACTCTTTTGGACACGAGACTCCACAGTGGCTGCATATTTACAAGAGCGATCCAGAATTTGGAAAAACCTACCAGATGCTCCTGGAAGGAAAGAAAGTTCCATATTTTCACCTCCATGGTACACTGTTATGCCACATGGCACACTGCTATGTTCCTACGAGTGAGCATGCAAAATTATTTTGGAGGCTCACTACAGTCAGACTGTTGGACACTTTGGAGTAGAGAAAATAGTGGCAGTGATGCAGAGGTATTTTTAATGGCTGAACCTTCGACAGGATGTGGGGAAGTACATTACATCTTACACTACTCGCGTCATTTCCAAACCAAAAATCAAGAAGAAAGGCCTATATACTCCTCTGCCTACTCCTACTCGGCCTTGGGAATCCGTCTCCATGGATTACATATTGAGCCTTCCTTCTACTAAGCATGGAAAGGACTGCGTGTTCGTGGTCATCACCATATTCTCTAAGATGGCCATTCTAGTTGTCTACAAGATTAGTATCACAATAGAAGCCACTACTAAGCTCTTCTTTGAACTAGTGTGGGTACATTTTGGGATCCCACAGTCCATCATCTTAGATCGGGATATCATATTCCTAAGTACATTTGGGTAAATCCTCTGGTCGATGTTAAATACCAAAATCACTAAGTCCACAACCTTCCACCCCCAAACTAATGGCCAAATAGAGTTCATCAATAGGATGATCATGCACATTTTACACAGGTACAACTCGAAGAATCCAAGCACATGGGATGAAAACCTCCCCTATGTGCAACACAGCTACAACAGAGCTCTCCATAGCTACACTAGCCACAACCCTTTTTAGGTGGGGTTGGGATTCCAACCACTATGTCCCATTGATGTGGCCATAACCTTTGCAGCTACTCAAGGATATTCAGCTCATGTCCAATCCGAAGTTGACTAGGCTAACAGCTTCATTGAGTGCATTCATCACATCCGCCAACAGGTATATTCCATATTGGATAGAGTCAATTCTATGTACAAGTAGTGTCATGATCAACATCGAGTGCCACATAAGTTCTAGGTAGGTGACAAATTTTGGCTACATTTACAGAAGGAGCACCTCGTTGGGCCCCACTATGAGCTTCACCAACTCTGATATGGGTTGTACACCATCACCAAGGTTGTAGGGGACAATTCCTTTGAGCTTGACATTCCATCATTCCTTGGTCTACACCCAATATTCAATGTGGATTAGTTGCAACCATACTTTCCTACATATTTGGACACATCTGACGTCATAGAGCAACTGAAACCAACAGATTTCAACCCATGTTGCATATAGAAGGACACAACTAATAGGATCATGGACACACATATTATAAACACTCACTGGCAAAGGATTCATCTATATCACGTTGTCAAAGCAAGCCAACTCCTTCACCAAGGAAAGTGGTTCACCAGGGACCAGGTTCAACAGAAATTTCCTCACCTCATGGAGGCTCTAGATCCAATGGGCACCATTTCTTCCTAAGGGGGAGGAATGATCCAAGTGGATATTGGTGGCCACTCATCTATTCCACCTAGACCTCCATTCAGTTTTGCTTATTTCCTTGATTATAGTAGCATTTAGTATTTTTAGAAATTTTTTGGGTCCTAAACTTCCAAAGTTGTTTTGACCCCCTAAATGGCATTTTTTGAAGTCTGCAACAGGCCCATAGCATAGGGAAGGGCTTGTGGAAAAATATTATAGGACTCAGAGAGATATTTCCAACAAGGTATCGTACACGCTAAACAAAGATAATATGAACAAGTTATGACCCTGGGAAGTTGGTTGTCCAACTAACCCCGACCGGGCCCACAAGTGCTTGGTGTTTCATCCCATGGGGTTAGGGTTATGTTTTTTAGCATTTTCCCTTATTATTCAACTTGAAAATGCCCTTGAGCCTCATTATAACACAATTCAGAGGCATGTAGCCGCCACATATCTTCTCAAAGATAAGCCACCATCGCTCGAGCAAGTTTATTACCTTTCTGTATGTAAGCATATTTTGGTTCTTTGATACTAATGAATGAAGTTTTATTTCTGCTACATCTCTATGTTTATGTTTATATCTGCATTTTGTTGAGTTGTTGCATAAGTCTATATCGTATGAGAAGTTGCATCAACACTGCAAAGGAGAAATGAAGTACTAATAGTGAAATGTATTAGAAAAAATAAAAATCCATTTACTTGTTTACTTCTATACACAACATGATATGTTTATCCGATTGATACATCTATGTAGTTACATTTATGTAGTTATCCCAATGATGCACTAGTGTGCCTCAATAATCCATGCAACCAGTGAATACATATTTTTACTTTTCTTTGATAAATTATGGTGCATCAAATGCTGGTTGGCACATCATTTTATGAAGCACCTACACCACAATGACATGTTAACAAGCATAACTCACTAAATAAAAAAGTAGCATGATGTTAGTTTGTTTTAGGTCAAAGTGTTTTAGATGTTGATTGCACCAATAAATTAGTGGGCTACATATTAATAGTTTAATGGTTAGGTAATTAGTGGGTTAAGAGTTAATGGGGTTAAGGGGTTACATGAGGAATTCACTTGGAGAGAAATACCATACCATATGCATTCATATTGGAGGATATATATTGAGGAAAAAATGACATAATATATTGAGCATATAATGGGTAAAGAGTCTTTATATTGGAAGGTATAAAAATGGAGCTCAAAGTTAATGAACAAATATAAAGGGGTATAAAAAAATGTTAATAGAAAAATGGATACCTACAATATCTAGTGAAAAAAGGGGGTTTTTAAAGTGGCAATATGTATTGGATTCATATTGGTATGGAGTTAAATAATGTGATTTTAGAGGTATTTTTCAATATGTAATAAAATTAAGGGTAGTTTTTAGTACGCCACAAATGCACATGATATGCCAGAGGTTCATTGAGTGAAGTCCCTGTGAGAGGTTAGAGGGTTTGTAGCTTAGTGGGTCACCATAGTTTATCATAGTATTTATTATCAGTGATGATTAAACATGGTTCATGGGATAAAAGGGTCAGTTAATAAGGAGGCTTATATAATAGGATGTTAGGGGTTAGTGGGTCAATGTGGTTAAAGTAGTCAATGTAGTAGATCATGGTTAATGTTTTGAAGATGGCCAATCAAACACAATATGGTAAATCATGATTAAACATAATGAAGCATAATGTACTAATGAGTGATTGCGTCAAGATTCAGAGGGATTGGGGGGTAATTGTATTACAGATCATAAGAACCAAGAGGTATAATGTGTCATAATGGATCAAGATCTTGTTATTTTAAGGGGTTAGTGTGTTGGAGGGTCATATTGTGTTAGAAAATGATTATATTAAGAATCATAAGTATTAGGGGTATAGTGTGTCCACACGCATAGTGAGTAAGGTCAAATTGTGTTAAGGGATTAATGTGTTAGGAACAATAGTGTATATAAAGTTGTAGGGATTAGATATTATAATGTATTAGGAAGTTCATAGTGTTAAAATGTTAAAGTATAGATTCATCAAAATTTTATTGGTATTACTATATTACTAATTGTTGGGTCGGTAAATCCCCTCTGTGGACAGAGGCGATCCCACTAGCCCGACAGGGGTCTAGCAACAATCATACACGCTGCATGCAAGTTCCTAATTGCATAATTTAAAGGTTGATCAGAGAGACCTACCTGGAATCCAA
>APFE030598929.1:6767-20636 GCA_000404065.3 Pinus taeda
TTTTAGAGGAAGCTATTCTTGAGGTTGGAGAAGAAAATGTGGTCCAGGTTATAACTGAGAGTGCTTCAAATTGTGTTGGAGTAGGAAAAATGATCATAGATAAATACAGAAAAATATATTGGACACCTTGTGCTGCTCATTGTCTTGACTTATTGTTACATGACTTGGCAAAGTTTCCATGGATTAATGAGACAGTTCGGAGGGGGAAACAAATTTCTCACTTCATATTTAACCATTAACTCGCATTGAGCTTGTACATGAATAATGCATCTAGAGAGTTGCTCAGGCCTTGTGACACCAAGTTTGCCACATATTATATTACTATCAAAAGGCTAGTTGAAGAGAAAGGGAGTATAAGAGGTGTTTTTTGCAACAATGAGTGGGAAAAGTCTCATCTTTCAAAAGAAGCTAAAGGAAAGGAGTTGGAACAGGTGATTTTAAATAATGCTTTTGGGGACAATGCTCAGAAGGTCTTAAAAGTATGTGAACCAATTGTTGATATGCTTTGCATGGTTGATAGTGATACCCCTTCCATGGGTTTTGTTTATGAGGGCATGGATCGTGCTAAAGAAGCCATTGCAAAATCTTTTAATAATGAGGAAAATGAGTACATTGCAATATGGGAGAACCAGCTACCGGGTTGGTTGTATATACTGATGCTGAAGTAGAACCAATGCCACTTCTGCTTTGACCTCTCTCTTGTGCTCTAATTCTTCCAATGATCTCATGGCTCTTCGGATGATTTTCGGATTTGTATTTGTGCAAGGCCCTTCATCAATTCCAAGGATTTGTTCAAGGTGACACTTCAATCTATAAATCCCCTTTGACATATGATGCCTACACAACTTGTAACTCAAGTTTATTTTATCAAACCCTCCATCAGGGTCGCCAAATTCCCAGAGAGGGTTCAATTTCTTTGGTATGTTTGTAACTTGGTTGAACTCTTGACTCGAGTTTTAATGTAAGATGAATTGTTGACCAGTGAACCTATGACATAATAATAATTGCAAGTTACAACAAATAAAAAAATTACATACCTGAGTAACATGACACAACACATTGAATTTTTGACAATTTAACAAACAAAAAAACCTCAACTCAATTCAAAATGAACTCTCTCCACTCTATGCAACAAAAATGAAAAAAACACCATCAAATCAATTCAAAAATATTTGAGAAATAATGGGTTATAGAAATCCAAGCTAAAAAAAAAGACAAAACAAAACAAAACACATAAATTTGGTGCCCATACCTGGAAACCATGGTTTGCCGGAGAAATTTGATCCTCTCCTTCTCAGCTCTCAATCCACTAGGGTTTTTCTCCTCAGCTCCCAATCCACCAAGATTTTTCTCCTAGGTCACTCCCAATCCACGTTGCTGTCGCTGTTTGTCCAAATGAATAAAAAAAATCTTTTTTGGCTTATAAAACCTGTTGTCTGTTGGCCCCACGATAAGTTCAGTTCGAATCGCGATTATTACGAAAAAATCACGATTATTTAAAGTTATCGCGATTCTTTGCGGAAAAAATAACGTAAAAATCGGGCGATAACATTGCCAAACTCAAAAAATCACGATTTTATGATATTATTGCGATTATATCGCGACTTTCGCAACACTGTAAAATTCTAATTTCTATGACTCTAAATACAAATATTTAAATTGGATTATCAAATGTTATGATTTATGAATCATAATAGTTATTCAATCAAATTATGATTTTTAATTTACTGAAACATTGGCAATTTGGCACCTGCATGTTGCTGGGACTCGTTTTGCTTCTCACATCATAGTCTTAACCAGGCTTATGTAGGTGAAAGATGCATTACAATCAATGGTATGCAGTTCTCTTTGGAATCAATGGAGACAATCCCAGTCTGATAGAGTACAAGTAGTGAAAAAGTTGGTTGTTGACGATGAATGATGTGATAGGGTGGGGTACCTTTTGGCATTTACTATGCCAATTGTGGATTTGCTTCGTATGTTTGACACATATATGCCTAATTTGGGAGAGGTGTATGAGGGCATTGATTTCATGATAGAGAAGATAAGGGTGGTTATAAATACCAAGGAGAATGGCCCAGATGAATTCTTTACAGAGAAGTAAAAGATAACTTGACTAAAAGGTGGAACAAGTGACCACCACATTGCACCTTTTGGCCTATGTAGTGAATCCAAAATATTATGCTGTAGAGTTGTTAAGTGATCCAAAAAGAATCGCACCAAGCAAAGACCTAGAAGTCTCACAAGAATTTTAAAGGGATTTTTGAAAGCTTTTTGTAGATCCTGAAATTGGGCTTCAGATTCGTGCAAATTTTGCTCATTTTGTGGGATCAGAGGGTTGGGGTTCTGATATTGATTCTATGTGGGACAAGAGGGCAATGAGTCCAATCGATCGGTGGAATTACTATGGTGAGGAATTTCCACATATCCAAAAATTGGCCATCAAGATCCTGTCACAAATTGCTGTTCCTCTTCAGCAGAAAGGAACTGGAGTACATATGGTTTCATCCATTTAGTGAAGCAAATCATATTGGGCTCTAAGAAGGGTGAGGAACTAGTGTACATGAAACTTTCGCCTTCTCTCACACAAGAGAGACAAATACAAATTTGGGGCCGTCAAATTATGGGATGTGGAACCAGAGTTACCTGACTTGGATATGACGTTGAATGGCAGGTCTCATATGACTTTGTTTGATGTGGAGTCACCAATAGGTGGATCCTCAAGTGGACATGGCAATAATTCGCCCACTTCTGGAGAGGATGTGAAACTAATTAGTGACAGGAATGAAGACATATATGATGATATGCAAATGTAATTTATGATGGTGTTTAAACTTTTAAACTTTTGAACAACCATATGAATTATGAATAATGATAGTAGATTGCCAGTCATAGTTCATTTTGTACTTTGTACTATGTAGTGTACATTATTAATTTTGGTCATGATATTGTAGCTTGTCATGTTGATGATTGAAATTTGAAGCAGAAACTCGATGATATGTTGAATCATGAATGTTATAATAATCATTAATGATGATGACAATGTTTATGCTGAATTAATGATAGATGATAAATGATAATTGATTATGTATTTTTAGATATAAAATCTAGATTCTAAAAGATGAATGGTAATATGAAATTCTTATGTATGTGTTGTTTCTTGCCTTATCGTATGCAAATATTTTGAAAATTTGTCGTACATGTTTCAAACCCCGTATCCATATTCGCTCCCATATCCGTTTTAGTGCAACTTAGCTTAGTAGCTGTACGATAAACAAAACACTATAGAGCAGAGAAATATAAACTTGTTGAAATAGAAGTAGGGCTTTGTTGAAGAAAGAAGGTAGTAGCTACAGTGAACCTGCACTTTCTCGTCTTACCGTTTGCTACAATGGATCTGTACTTTAATATCTTAGATGCACTTTGCTTCTTATGTTGGTTTCCACCTCTCTCAAGTGTTCTCATGTGCGTTTTGACTTCTCCCATCTTGTCCTATTTATGCTTTCAGAGAGATAATTAATCTCCTTAATCATAACAACTAGTTTACCATATTTTAGCAATTAATCCCAGCAACCACCTTATCTCAACAATGAGGTATATGGCTAAGATTAGAACAAATATAACTTTGTAATATTCTGGAATGTTTCATTTATATTTTGAAGACTAGGAGAACATGAGGAATTTGACTTTCACTTTATTTATTTAAGTGAAATTACAAGACTGTATTATTTTCCACCTTTACTAAGTGGTCACTAGAAGTTGTCTCAAATAATTCCTTTCATGTTTCACACCTAACTTGTGCAAGAAGCTCATGTTTGAGCTATATGTCTTATCACTGCCACGTAAGGAAGAAGGAATTATGCACCAACCCAATTTTGCCTTTGAATGCTTCAAACTTCCCTTTTTGCCAAGGGCTTGGTCAAAATATCCACTATCTGTTGATTGGTGGGAATATACTAGAGTTTCAATGCTCTCTTCTACATTCTATTTAAACGAAGTGATTTGATCTCTATGTGTTGGGACTTTTCTGAACCATTGGATTCTCAGAGTTAGATACAACTCTGATTATCATAGTAAATCATCATGGGATCCAACTTCTGATGAAATAGATCTGCAATTAACTTACATAGCCACATGGCCTAACAATTCGCTATTCTATTTGCCATATACTCTGCCTCAACTGAGCTATGTGCCACCAAATCTGCTTCCCTACTGAACTAGGACATTATTGTTGATCCCAAGCTAAAGTAACACCCTAAGGTGCTCTTCTTGGCAGTGGCATTGCTTGCCTAATCTAAGTTTGTATATTGTTGCAACTTTACTTCACTATCTTCTCTTAGACCCATACTCCTTTGTGCCCCTCAAATATCTAAGCACATGTTTTGTTGCTACCTAATGCTTCTGCCTTGGCTGAACGATGAACTAACTCAAGATGATCACTACAAAACATATATCTTGTCTGGTGTGTACCAAATACAAGGAACCTATCAATTGCCTAATACAACGTAGGATCCACCAATTTTGAGTCTAAAACTATCACTTTATTTAAATTGGTGATCATGGGTGTGGCCGTAGGTTTGCAGTCCTCCATCTTATATTTCTTCAGGATCTCAACTACATACTTATCCTACTCAAGGAATATCTGCCTTAGTTTCTACCAAACCTCCAATCCTAAGAACTAATGCATCATGTCGATGTCCTTCATCCCAAATTCTACTGCCAAATCTGCTTTGTGCCCTACAAGGAGCTTCTCTACACCAGTGTTATAAGGATCGAACTGGACTGACCATTCAAATCGGTCCAACCGTTTTGAGGCAAAAATAGGTTCGAATTGGCGACTCGAACCGTTTTTGTTTGGTTTAGTACAGTAAAGCCACATAGAACACAACAAGTGGGGTTTCCTTTTCTTTTTACCTTTTAATGTTTGTCTTAGTTGAGCACTAGGCCAAACTAGGTGCCTAATATTCAAGCATATGGCCCTACTATTGCTATGCATTTCATGGTAATGTTAAATTTTTAAAGTAAAAGTGACATTTTCCTTTATCTTTCACTTTCATCCTTTTACTTAAATTTTTAACATTACCATGAAATGACTCAAGATGTTTGAGAGTGGTTTTGACCTCATTGTATTTCATATGGAGAAAGTAGAATTTTAGATATCACTCAAAATCTAGCAGACTTAACAATTTTCTAGGATTTCAAGATTGGGGAGATTGCAACGCTACATTGGGTTTTCTCATGTACAAGGGTATGGAACTAGTATTTAATCAAGAGCACCAAGCCCTATATTTACCTTGATGTTAGTGGCATTGGTTGTTGAACTCTTCTATCATGAGCCTACTAAAAAAAATACCCATTACTCAAACAAAATCTTGACATGACATGCTATGATTTTTCTATCTTATTTTAATGCTTAGAGGGTGATATTGATGACGAAGATCCCAATATAGGCAATGATTTTGATGATATATAGGTATTTGTTGTAGCATAGTATTTTTGGATGCTAGAGGCCATGTGGAGCTTGTTTGTTGATGTATTTTTAGTTTAGAGATGGATTGCACTCATGCTATTTTGGTTATGTGCACCCTCACATGCTATATAAATGAGAACTTTTCCTTATGTGTATAAATGGTTTGGATTCATATGGATGCATATGAATATATATGCTTTTCTTTAGAATTTGAATATTTTATGTGTTTTTGGTTGACTGGTTTTTTGGTCCCGCTTTTTCACCGGTTTTCGTACGGTTCTAACAAGTTCTCAGTCCGAGGGGTTTACTGTTTCAATGACCGGTACGGTTCTGATAACTATGCTCTACACTTGTAAGAAACAAGTCATCTACATATCATTCCAAAATAAATAGATCCTCTCAACAAATGTATAATATAAGTTAGGATCCACTTCACTTTTGGTGAAGCCCATGCTTAGAAAATATCCATTAATTATGGAATACCGTGCTCTTGTGCCTGCTTGAGTTCATACAAGGATTTCCTAAGCCTGCACACATGGGTCTCCTTTCTATTTACCTTAAAGCCCTGATGTTGCTCTCTGTATTCTTCCTCAATGATTCCATTAAGGAGAATTGTCTTGACATCCATCTGATGTATCCTCCATCCCATTAATGAAGCTACATATATAATTTCCCTAATGGAAGTGCACTCGGCGACTTGAGCAAATGTCTCTTCATAGTCCACTCCCTCTTTTTGGGAGAATCCTCTCGCTAGAAATATCGCATTGACATTCTGATGGCTGCCATCTACAACATGCTTGATTTTGTAGGGCCACTTGAAAGTTACTACTGAGTTCCCCTTTGGTTTTGGCTAGTGTAGCACCACCCTTATTAAACCCACGGGTAAGAACGGGTTAGAAGGGAGGACGAGTGACCCTCATTAAACCCGTGTTCTTTACCCTTATTCGACGAGTTTTGTACAAGACCCGTTTACCCTTATAAGACTCGCAGGTAGCCTATAAGACTTCTATCGGACCCCTATAAGACCCTTCGGGCAGCAAAACCCCCAAACTGTCCAAAAATTCGTTTTTCTTTTCTTTTTTGGAAATGAGGTGGAGGAGAAGGGAAATTGGAGGGAGTCGTGCAACATTGGTATTAACCATTGATGGTTTGAGGAAACGATGTTCTCTTGGTTTTGGTTCGTATTGAAGATCTTTGAGTGACAATATGATTAGCAAAGTTTCATCTTATGTCTAGCATTCCATCTTCCGTCTCTTATTGATTTATATTCCGAGGATTCATGTTTAATGCTACTGCAATAAGAATTTGAAGATAAGTGTGGTTTTTGTCACTTGGAAAAAGGCTTTGGATGAGGTGCATTGTATTTAAGGCTTTTGTTGCTTTTACTTAGTGGTTGATAGACCTTATCTATTACATGTCATTTCATTGCAAGATATGTTATTGGTTATTAGCCTAAAGTAGGAGCTCGTCTTAATGTTATTTGAAGTTCATTCAAGCACATCTTTGGAAGGGCCTTTTACTCTTTTATTTCCCACCCTATTAAATCTGCAACCATTACTAATTTTCTGCGTGTTATAATAACAATTATTTCTCCCAATATTTATCATCCATAACAAGTTCTCTTTATTACTTCATAACTCCATATGCGCTTTGGGATATTTGGCACTAGTCTTTCCCTATCAATCACCTTCACTTCACCCAAACTCTTCACTTCACACATCTTGGTCATGAGTTATAGCCTTAGTAGTCCCTATGATGGATTAGTTCTTTCAATTTGCAACCCCATTTTTCTTTGGTTTTTCGGCACAATTAGTCTCCACTTGATTTTTGCCCCCTTGTATAAGCTCTCGTACTCCTTGGGGGTATAATTGATCCCATTGTCTAATTTCAAGACTTCGATCCTCTTGCTTGTTTGGTGTCAACTAGCGCTTTGAACTCCTAAAACTTGCTAATGACCTCATCCTTGGTCTTTGAGAAGTAGATCCAAATCTTTTGAGAGAATTCATCGATAAATGAAACATATTACATGCTTCTAAATATTCATGCTAATAAAATTAGTCTATAGACATCCAAATGCACCAAGTCTAATATCTCCTTAGACCTATGCTCATTGCATGGGAAAATAGCCTTGGCATGCTTGCCAAGCGTGCACCCTTTCCATACTCCTTGTTGCTAAATGCTGAACTCCGGAATCCCTGTGACTATCATCTCCCTTAGATATGGAGTGCTTTATGATGCAAGTACCTCATCGTCTTGTGCCACAGGCACAACTTCATACAAGTCATCTTTGTTATGTACGAGGGCTCGAATAGGTTCATCCTACGACTTGTTTTAATTTCCTTCACTAACCACCTATCACTTGTGCTGCTTCTAGGTTAGATTCCTTTAGCCTGTTGAGGACCTACTAGGTCTTGAACTCTACTGCATGGCTCCTATTGCCCATAACTTAAATTGAAAGCAAGTTCTTCATGAGAGCTGGAACAAACAGAGCATTGTTAAAGTCTAAAAGGTTACTTGATTGGAACTAGAAGAGAATGGTACGAACTCTTGCTACTGAATACTTGACATCATCACCAAGTTCTACTTGAAGCCTTGAGTTGTGCCCTTTCAAATTGGAAAAATCTATTGAGCTCATGTCATATGCCGATATACCCCATTGTCCACATACCAAGTATCCCTTGGAAATGTGTTGGTAGAAAGGCAAGATGCCATCGAGAAATCCTTATGGAATTTGGTAGAAAACTCATTCCTTTGAGTTTCTGAAGAGGTTGCCATTTGCTTTTGCTACTATTGCCCTTTACTCTTCTTCTCATTTAGACACTATGATGCACAATGCCCATGCTTATGATAAATGATGCATTTGATCTTGCTGAAGTCCATCATCCTTGGCCATGAATTTGTCTCCTCATTATAGATATGAGGTGATGTTATGAATTATTGCATATATTGTGGTTTTTATAAGGATTGGAATTGTCATTAGTTTCTTTTTTTGTGCTTAAAATTTACCACATTTTTTTTTGTTGGTTGTTTATATTTATTTATTTATTTTTTCCGGAGAAAAAAGCGAACTTTTTATATATAAAATAGATAAAAAGTTACAAGCAGATGCAAAGCATTCAGTTGCAGTGAGGAAAACTCCCTCAGCTGACCCAGAGAAAAAAGCCTCTTCTCTGAAACTATCCAAAAACAACTTAAAAGTCCATATCCCCTGATGTTGGGTACAGTTCTGTCCCTTTTGCAAAAAACAAAAAACACGGCAGCGTCTTGGCCTGTAACAATCACGAAAGACACTGTTCCGATTGTATGATCCCGTGGGCCTCCATGAGAGGAAAACAACCCACTGATAACATGTAATAACGCCCGAAACACTTGGGCCATGAAGAATATATAGGTCTCAGCTAAACATCATTGATTAAAGGCACATGATACATGCGTCTGTGGCCAAAACAAAGACTGATATAAATAGAACAGTAAACAAAATTTAAACATAGGGAGGCTGAAACGACTCCTGTAGCTGATCATGATGCTTTTCAATCACTTTCCAAATGCCCACAGCTTGCTGCAGAGCATCTTTAGATAGTTTATCCGCGTCTTCATTCCGGTTCCTGTATATGTGTTCAATGGAAAAGACATTAAAACACTGTTTTAAAACCATAATTTCTTCAAGAAGAGGCCTCAGCATATAGTTTTGACATCTACTGTTTCCATTGACCCATTTAACCACATTTAAAGAGTCCCCAAAAATCTGGATTGCGAAGATGTGTCTGTGAATAAGCCAACAGAGGAGCAGCTTGAAGGCCGACAATTCAGCGAAATTGTTTGAACCAGTACCAATGCCCACCGAAGCCGAAAGAGAATGAGAATCATTTAGATGAATGACTATGCCTGCCCCTGCTGTGTTGTTTTGAGAGGCCCCATCAAAGTAGGCCCACGGAATGTTTGGTCTAATTTGTTCTTCCCTGCTCTGAGACTTTTTTCTTGATTCCTCCAGCTTAGGAATACTTAAAAATATGGTTGAGATTTGAATGGCTATAGCCTCAGCTGGGAGAGATGTAACCTGAAATATGATTCTGTTCCTGGCTATCCAAACGCCCCAAGAGATGATGGGCGGGAGGTACCTCATGTTCCCCTCCGAGTTCTGATTCCACCATAGTTCCCATGTTGCCAAAATGGAACCCCCCTCCCATCTAATATGCTTCTTTAATAAGCCATGTACCTCTTCCCAAACCTTTTTAGTGAAAGGGCAGTTCAGGAACAGGTGGAGGATGGTCTCAGATTCATTTTTGCACAGCGGACATCTACCAGGACCTTGCTTGAATCTAGCTTGTAGGATATCCCATGATGGGACCTTCTTCTTCAGTATGCACCAAAAAAATAATCTGGATTTTTTTGGACATTTAAGCTTCCAAAGAGGCTTTGCCCACCAAGCAGGTTCTTCCCATCCCTTCTTCGTCATTAAAAAACTATACCCTGCTTTCGGGGAATAAGAGCCTGAGTCAGCATGGGCCCAGACTAGCTAGTCAGGTCTATCTTTTATCCTTACATTGGATCTTGACAGTTCCTGAATAAAGATTTGCCACTCATCCCACCATACAGGGTTTAGATCGAGATCTTCTCCAGTTTTCCAAGCTTGCCCCCATATGGAGGAGTGACCAATTTTCTCTATCTGGTGCAAATGAAAAATACCTTTAGAATCCAGATGTCTAATGAGACCCGGAGATAAAGCATAACGATCATTGCAGCCCACCCAAGGGTCCTTGCCTATTTTAACATTTTCACCACTACCCACCTGCCAAGACAGCCCTTGTTCTATGACTTTAAAAGCTTCAGTGGTAGCTTTCCATATTACTGAAATATTCCTCCCTTTTTTGTTTGGGTCATGGATCCAATTTTCCAGAGGCATTGGGTCTATATATTTACGCTTTACTACTCTTGTCCAAAGGTTCTCAGATGATATGAGCCTCCACCCAGATTTAGCTACCAATGAGTTGCTGAAATCATTAAGATTCTTTATACCCCATCCACCCCATTCTTTTGGCCTGGCAATCTTATCCCAGGCAACCCATGGAAGAACCGAGTCCTCCTTTGCCCCTGACCAAAGAAACCTGCTGCAGATCCTCTTTATCTTATGAAGTATCCCTTTTGGTATCCAGGTCAAGGCTGCCCAGAAAACTGGCATGGCCTGCAACACTGAATTTACCAGAGTCAACCTTCCAGCTCTAGACAGCCACTTGAAGCTCCAATGGGCTATCTTAGCTTCAATTTTGGCCACCAGCCAGTTCCAGTCTTGCTTTTTATAAGAATTTGGCTTAAGCCAGAATCCCAAATACTTGAAAGGAGAATCCATGTTGTAAATTTCAAAAGGCAAAATAGTGGTGATCTGGGAGCATTCATTCCTGCTGAAACCTTCCATAATAAAGTGAGATTTTCTGAGATTGATTTGCATTCCTGTGGCTTTCATGAACAGATCAAGGATGTTCTTTAGTTCCTTCACTTCACTCAGACTCCCATTAGTAAAAAGCAAAATATCGTCTACAAAAAGGAGATGTGAAATGAACAGATTTACAGTTACTTCCAAACCTTTAATCAAACCTGTTCTTTTTGCTTCCATAATCAGCCTGCTAAGACCCTCTGCCACTAGGAGGAAAAGCAGAGGAGAAAGGGGACATCCTTGTCTCAGGCCCCTTTGACCTTTGAAGAAAGGAGACGCTGCTCCATTGATTAGAACTGCAAAACTTACACTGGTGACACATCCCATTATCCAATTGATGAACTCCAACTTGAAACCAAGATGGGTTAACAACATCCGGAGGTAAGTCCAACAGATTCTATCATATGCTTTCGATAGATCTATTTTGATTACAGCCCCTTTCTTGATTGTCTGCCTGATGCTATGGATCGTCTCCTATGCTACCCCTATGGCTTCGTGAATCTGCCTTCCATCCAAAAAACCAAATTGTTCACTTGAGATGTTTTTTGACAGGATCGGCTTCAAGGGCACAGCTATAATTTTTGCTATGATTTTGTAGACACAGTTGCAGAGGGAGATTGGCCTAAAGTCTTCAAAAGAGTCAGGATCCTCCTTTTTTGGGATGAGGGCGATAAAAGTAGCATTGAAAGGGGGAAGAATCACACCCTTCCTTCTAGATTCTTCCACAACATCAGTTAGCTCATCACCAATTGAATCAAAGAAATGATTGAAAAGTTCTATGGTCCACCCGTCTGGACCTGGACTTTTATCTTTTGCCATGGATTTGACAATATGCTCGACTTCTTCCTTTGTCACGACATCCATTAAACTTCCAGCTTCATCCTCTTCAACAAACCTGGGGAAGCATTGGGCAGTTCTGATAACTTCTGCTAGAGTAATCCCTCCTTGAGCTGTAAAAAGGTTTTGGAAATGGGCTTTACCCATTCTAGAGAGGTCCTCAAAAGAGGAGGCTTCTATTCCATTTTGATCCCTTAGCTTCCAAATGGTGTTTGCATTTTTCCGGCCCTTTGCATAATTATGAAAAAACTTTGTGTTCTCATCACCAGCTTTCAGCCATATAGCCCTGCTTTTTTGCCTCCACTCCTCTTCCCTCTCGAGAAGGATCTTACTTCTTTGCTTTTCTAACATCAGGATCTTGTCTTTTGAATCCTGGTTTACAGACCCGCCAGCCTCAGGCTCCTCAAGATCTCGTAATTCAGCATCTATTGAGGAAAGCGCCTCATTCTGGGACACCTTCCTAGCTTTGGCCCATTCTATAGTTGCTTTTTTGAGTCTTTTTAAATTATCCCAGAAATGGGCCCCTTTGCTCTCTGATGGAGAACTGCCCGGATGACTCCAAGTATCCCTGAAGAGGATATTGAAAGTCTCCTCCTGTAACCATGCCGCATTAAATTTGAAAGGAGAAGCTGGTTTAGAGGGAGGCTTTTGAAACTCCAGTAGGATGGGAAAATGATCAGAGTTCCCCCCTTCACCGACCCACTGCCGGAACATAGGGATGTTGCTTAGCAAAACTTCACTTATGAGGAAACGGTCCAACCGCTTTGCCACTCTTCCCTCCCCTATTCTTTTGTTCCTCCATGTAGGCTTGACTTTGATTAAATTGACATCTATCAAATTATGAGAGAGGAGAGCGTTTGTAAAAAAGTCCGAGAGCGGATCTTCCCTGGCTGAAGGACCCCAGGCTTCCGCGGTCCCAATAGAGAAATTAAGGTCTCCTCCCAAGATAACACTCCTGTCTTTTAAAAGGGCTTTTGAAAGAAGGTTGTTCCAGAAAAACTCTCAACCTTGACATGGCCCGTAAATATTTAGCATCAAAAAAGAAAGCCCAATGTCAAGAGAAGAGACCTCCATGCCAAGAACATAGTCCATTCCCCAAAGGCTATTGATCATCATCCTTCCTTCTTTGACACCAATAGCCAAACCCCCCGAATGGCCTACAGCATCTATGGCATGAAAGGCCCATCCTGGGAAAGCGGACTTGAGCATAGATTCCACCTCAAGGCTCCTTCCAAGGGTTTCTTGTAAGAAAAGGATATCCGGATTGTATCGAGTAACTAACTCTTTTAAAGCCAGTTTTTTGGGTTTACTGGCTAAACCCCTACAATTCCAGGACAGAAGGATCATTTTACAACCTGGTCAGGGGTATTTGCTGCTCTAAGCGCCCTAGTAATGGACATTTGCTTCCCATCAGCTACATCAAACTTCGCTTTGACCTGTGCTTTGGACAGATTCGATTTCCTACCCCTACCCTTTCTTTTGGAGGCTTGGGATGAAGAAGGGCCTAATCCACCTATCAATATGATCAATATTCCTACATGAGATAATTGCTTCGTTTATGGGATTATCAATATGATCAGGGGAAAAAGAAACAATGCAATGATCATGAGGCATACCAATAGGTTCCTCCATTAAAGTGTCGGGATATTTAGCAGGCGTCTCCTTGGCGTCCTTCACCGGGGTCTCTTGGGCCTTTGGCTCTTCGGGCATAAGATTAATGCCCTCTCTGACTGACTCCTCTTTACCGCTGTTCCTCTCCTCCATAACCGCATCCTTCAGAGGTTCCTTAGCCCCAAAGTCCTGTTCCTTCCTCATCTTTTTCTCCCTCTGCTCACCTTGTTTCTGCGTCCTCCTTCTGCGATTACCCAGAGGGAAATCCTTTGCCAGATGCCCGTATTCGTGGCACCTATAGCACCGAAAAGGAAGGTGCTCATAATCCAGAGGCTGCTCAAAAAAATATTCTCCATACTCAAGATTTATAGACTCCGCTAATCCATCCTTAGGATTCAAACGAACCAGAATCCTTGCCATTGTTCTTTCGTAGGTGTGAAGGAATGACATATCAGCTTCAAGATAAGTGCCCAGCAGGTTCCCTGTGGATTTAAAAATTGATTCCACCCACAAGAACGGA
>APFE030598933.1:0-21311 GCA_000404065.3 Pinus taeda
CTAAGCCATCAAAATCACCTACAGATTGCACCTAGACCAGGTTACACCAACCCTTAGCATCACTAGATCTTCACGCATGAGGTTTTGAAGTGGTGAATTTTGCCCGACGAAGTGCCTGAATAGAACACCCTAGATATTTGCCCGCGAGGTTTTGAACCGGTCATATTTTCACCATGGGGTGCCTTAACAAAACACCATGTCATTGCTAGTGAGCTTGATTATGGGGATTTGAACCTTGAATTTCATGATTTACATAATACTTCATAACATTGTGTTTCTTAACTGCACTGCCCTGTTAAGCTACAAATATTTTAAAATTATTATTTTAATATATAATAATTATTTTATATTAATAGTTTTTTTAATAATTTTTAAAGAATATTATATTATTTAAATATTTCCCTTAATATAAATGATATCCATACAAATATATAAAAATATCTAAATAATATGTTAATAATAATTAAGAAATATAATAAATACTATGTAATAGTTTTAAATAAATAATAATTTATAAAAATTAATAAAAAAATAATATAAATATGATATATAATCTAATTGGACATTATAAAAACACTATTTATTATTTATGCAATAATATAAATTAAATATATAAATATATTATATATAGATAAAAAATTTTTTAATAAATATGAACCACGCAGAGACTTTAGCGGCCTCTGTCAAGAATTACACACCAAAGAATTTGGGGTTTGGTCACTAATTACACCTCTCATCTCTCCAACTATGTGGGGTTTTGGTCACTAATTACACCACTCACCCCCCTGTACAGTTTTCTTCACCACGCAGAAAACTTGGCAGAAACTTTGGAACACGTGCAGAATTAAACCCACTCCTTCCAACGATCACAGAAGCGGACGAATAAGTACACCACTTCATCTTTAGCGGTCTCCCTCAAGAATTACACCTCCTCTCATCCTTCCAATAATTACAGAAGTGGACGAATAATTTGTGGTTGATGCCCCCTCTCCACCACGGCCAAATTTTTGGGTATCCGTCAATAATTACACCTAGCCTTCCCATGCCTCCATTCGGTCTCACTACGCCGAGACTTTGGGGTTTGGGTCAATAATTACACATTGTCTCAACCCTCCACTAATCAAAGAAGCGCGTGAATAACTACCTATTTTGTTTTTATTTGTGGAATAAGGAAACTCCTCGCATCCCTGTAATAATCCAAGAATTGGACGAATTACTACATCTTTTGTCTTTTTGTGAAATAATTTTACTATTATTTTTTTTTCAAATTTGAATTTATAAAGTATTATTCAAAAATATCTTTGAGGTGAAAAAAAATCATGTGTTTTTGTGAGCTTTCGAACAGTATGGAAACATTACTTTTTCAGGGGTTAGGTTGTGAGAGCTTCGAAGTTCCATGGGCCTACAAAACATGATCGTGTGTTGCAACCTTCGAATAAAGGCCAAAGATATCTTTAACACCTCTATCCTTAATTGAGAAACTGGAGAAATCTCTTGATGGGTTAACGAAGCGTGTGACACCTTGTGGTAAGTGTGATATTTGGGATGTCATGACAATGAATATTTCTTTTGCTTTTCATGTATATATATCACAAAAGATTGTGTTTCCATAGTGCATGGTAGTCAGTGCTTAAACATTAGAGTTGCTTATGGTAATCAATGGTTAAACATTAGAGTTTCTTTGCTTTTTCTCCTAAAAATAACTAGAGAAACATATGTAATTGTCAGGACGAGTATGGGTCAGATACAAAATATTCTCTACAAGTTGACGGTATAAGGTAGCATCAACTTCAGGGGAAGTAAATGTGATTGAAAGTTTGGCTCCACACTAAAAAGGAGAAGGGGTTGGCTTATAGTCTTCCATGTGAAAATGGCATAGAAGATCACAACCATACTTGGATTGGGAAAGGGAAATACCTTCCTTGGATTGCAAGACTTGAAAGACCAAGAAAATAATGCAAGTGTCCTAAATCTTTCATTTCAAACTTCTTTTTAAGGTTGGACTTCACATGGTTTATAAGGTTGGGATCACTACCAGTAATGATAAGATCATCAAAATAAAGAAAAAGAATGATAATAGACTTGCCCACTTTCTTGGTGTAGACAGTATTGTCAAAATGACACCTAAAAAAGCCAGTTTCTAAAACAAATCTATCCAGTTTGGCATACCAAGCTCGAGGGGCTTGCTTGAGACCATAAAGGGATTTCTTAAGCTGACATACAAGGCTGGAGTCTGTTTGTATAAAGCCACTAGGTTGTTCCATATAGATTTCTTCATGCAAGTCTCCATGCAAGAAGGCATATTTAACATCCATCTGATGGATTTCCCATTTGAAAGAGGGAACAAGGGAAAGAACAAGGCGGATAGAGTTCATTTTGGCAATAGGGGAGAAGGTTTTAGTATTTTCAATGCCTTCAACTTATGAAAAACACTAAACAAAAAGACGAGCTTTATGTTTATCAACTTTTCCATCTGGGCCATACTTGGTTCTGTAAACCCATTTGTACCTAGCAAGTTTTCGTCCCTTTGGAAGAGGAACAAGATCCCATGTATCATTTGCCAATAATGAATGATGTTCTTCATTCATAGATGCATCCTAATTTGGATGGCCTGAAGCTTCTGCAAAGGTGTCAGGATCATAATTCGAACTGAGAACGTGTGCAACGTTGATCTGTAGGATCACCGGCAAGAGCACCTGCTGTATCCCGAGTAGCATGAACACATTTTGGAAGTTGAGTCACTGAAGGAGGATGCTGAGAAGGTGGGGGAGGATTGTCATCCTCACTATCATCATTTGAAGAAGAAATATTTTCAGAAGTAGAAGCGATAGAGAGAGGTGGCACATTCGTTAAACTAGGCTCGTAGGCCGTATATTTTCAGAAAACTTTACATCTCTTCTAATGATAAAATTTTTGGACTTAGGTGGAATAATTCTGTATCCTTTGACATGTTCAGAATATCCAACAAAAAATAGATTTTTCACTCTTTGGTTCTAAAGTTTTATGTTTTTCATCTAGAATATGGGCCCATGGTTCACTTCCAAAAACACGAAAGTGACTTACATTTGGTTTAATTGAGGTCCATGCTTCTTATGGAGTGATATTCTTTAAATCCTTAGTACGAGTGTGATTTATTATGTAATTTGCATAGTTAATTGCTTCTGCCCAAAAATTAAGACTATGTCCTTTAGATTGAAGCATACAATTAACCATTTCCTTTAAGATGTGATTCTTCCTTTGAGCAACACCATTTTGTTGTAGAGTATATGGAACAATATGTTGCATTTGAATTCATTTCTCAATGCAAAAATTGATGACTTTGTTGTTAACATATTCTCTGCCATTATCAGATCTTAGCTTAATAATTTGATGTCCAGATTGTTTTTCAAAAAAGGCCTTAAATGCCAAGAACATGTTAAATACTTCACTCTTGAGCTGTAAGAAGTATACCCAAGTGCGTCTGGAGAAATCATCAATGAAAGTTAAGAAATACTTGTAGCGAGAGAATGAAACAACTAGAAGTGGAGCACATAAATCACTATGCACAAGCTGTAAAGGGGTTGAGGCGTGCCAAGAGACACATTTTTCAAAACTATCCCGATGATGTTTTCCGAATACACATCCAGAACAAACACCATTTCTCCAAGATACCATTGGAAGACCTGTCACCATATTTTCTTCACATATATTCTGAAGGTAGCGATAGTTTAAGTGACCAAATCACTTATGCCAAAGTTTTCTCAGTTCATTGTTATGAGCAACAAATACCAAGGGAATATTTGATGACCCAAAGTTTTTAAACTTATACAACCTTGTAGAATCATCAACAATGCTAGTTGCTAAAATCTGTTTAGGATCTCTTAGGTCCTTAATTACAACATAATGAGGTGAAAATTCAATGATTTTACCTTCACTTGAATGAGTTATTTGATATACAGATAGAAGGTTGCAGGATAAGGTTGGAACACATAATACATCATTAAATTGACCATTGTCTATATGAATAGTTCCACTCCCTCAACCACTAAGAGATCTATCATCATCAACATATATATTTTTGTGTTACAATCATTTAAAGAAGAAAACATGGCTTTGTTTTTGGCCATGTGATAAGAAGCTCCAGAATCAATGAGCCACTCATGAGAATGAGAAGAAGAAGATACATTTAGTGCATAGCCAGATCAAGATGCTTGACAACCACATGCAGAAAGTGATGTTCCTGAAGATGAAGTTGAAGTTGAAGAGTGCTCCAAATGGATGTTATGCTTCTTCATTGTTGCTTCCAAGACTTACATCTTCTGAAAGCATTTGGATTCTAAGTGGTCATCTCGATTGCAAAAGTGGAAATGTCTATTAGTATTCTTCCCTTTGTTTTTATTTGCCTTATCATTTTGTTGAAATGATTTTTCATTTTGAGACTGAAATTGCTTAGGACCATTCCTTTTAGGATACGACTTCTTAGGATTCTTTGAATTTGGTTGTTGCAGAGCGGATAAGGCTTTCTTATAAGAGTTTACAAGATTAAGAAAACCAAGATGTAAGAGTTTTTCTTGTTCTCTTATTAAAGAATTACAAAAGGCATCAAAGGAAGGGGAATTGTAGTCTTGTCCTTGAGAAATTAAGGCTTCTCTTGTAGAATGGAAGGTGGAGAAAAACACAGAGTAGGGTGGTCCCAACTTAGTAAGAATGGAATAGATAAGGTTACCGTCTTCTTTCTTAACCTTAACACCTTCCAAGAGAATTTTAAGTGTCTTGAACTTGGAAACAAAATCTTCAATGGAAGAAAAATTATTGGGGTCCATTGTAAGCAACTCATTTTTGAGTTGATGTTCTCTAAGTCCATTTTTTAATTCCAAAAAAATTAGTGATCTATTTCATTGCTTCATTAGGAGTATCAAGTTCTGCGATATGTAATCTAAAGTCTAGAGAAATAGACATCCCTATCAACCCACGTGCTTGATCTTGCCTATTTTCCCATTTGGCTACCTTATCTTCATCGTTCGGTTCAGTTTATTTACCTGAGGCTATTATGTAAAGACCTTTACTTCTAAGTAAATCCACAATGTCGGACCACCATTGGAAGTAGTTGGTTCTGTCAAGAATAACTTGGCAAGGACTTTCGATTTTAATAGAAACTGAAGCTATAGATGCTAAAACTAAGTGTTCCAATGGAAATATCTCGAAAAATTAGGCTGATTAAAAAAAATGGCTGTGAAAACACCTTCCGGATGAAGAAGTTATGGCCTTTTGAAGAAAAGTTGTTGAATATGCCGACGAAGTGTGGGAATGTGCAGAAATGAATGATAATGTTATATTTTAAAAAAAAATTGCCCCCTTTCCAAACTTAATCTAATTAGCTCAACAAAAAGAAAAACTTGAACTCAAGACCTCTACTCTCATAAAGTAGCTTTGTGTTAGAAAAATATTATATATGACAGAGAAATGCAAGACATATAATATGCAAAAAAGCACAAACACATAAAATCAGAGAGACATAGATATACATGATTCACCCAGTTTGGGCTACGTCCACCTTGAGTAGCGAATCCTTCCTTTCTATTACCCAACAAAATGAAGAGACACAACCTAAAACAGATCTATTGTAATATCCTATGTTTTCTCTCACAGTCTCACCTATATGTTTCTCGCTCTGAGAATACACATCTATTACACAACCTCAATACAATACCCTCATACAAAGAGAGGGGTTTCCTTCTAGGGAAAAAAACCATAAACTAAAAATAAGTTCTATCATTAGATCATCCCCCTAATGAAAGACCCAGATTGACTAGAAATTACTATACTTTACAAGGCAATTTTTACATCCGTTTTTAGCTTTGAGGGCATTGCCCCCAAACCCCTGTCGAGGGACTGCTGGCCCCCAGATGCCCCAGTCGGGGGGGATTAGACCCTCGTGGGTGGGACAGGTCCCCCTCGCACCCCCCGCGTGGAGGGGTGTACAAAATTCCTGGGGTATGCATTCGGCTGAAATAAAGAGCTCTAAATAATCATGCTCCACATCCAACACTTTGGACCAAGTGAGCGATATTAAAAGGTTAGTAATTTTTGGAAAAGAGAAAGGGTTTTTGTTTTTTTTTAGTCACTGAAGCTTTGGGGTGCATGCTTACTTGAGAAAGATTTTTTTTCCTACAAAATAAAAAACACAAAACCCAACACAGACATACAAAAAAAACAAACCTTACGACTTGAACTTAGCTTTACCTGGAAACTAAATATTTTCCTCAATGTTTCTGATTCTATGAGATCACACTAAGGCACGACAGAAAAGAGCATACACATGAGAAAAATCCTTCTTTTCTGTTTCTGATTTGCCCAGATCTCTCAGAGTCGTGAGGCAAAGAGTATACACAGAAATGAAAGGTATAGATCCGGTAATAAAAAAACAAACAGCTAAATAAACCGAAATAAACAGAGAGAAAATAACTAAAAACTGCAAATAAACATTGTTTACCTCCAAATCTTAAAAATGACGTAGCTAGGGCTACCAGAAACCTTTTCGCATCAAACGGAAGGGGTTCCTCACTGGAACAGATGCTTCTAACACAATAGAGTAGTCCTCTCAGCCCAAAAGCAGTCAATAACAATAGATCTAGGAAACGACAAACGGGTGTAGTTCTACCGGCTTTAGATTTGGATCACCAACGGATGCGGCCCTCAAATAGCTCTGATACCATGTAAGAATTTACAAGGTAAGTTCCTCAAATAGAACACCAAAGTACACCACTCACAAATAGATCACAAATCAATACACAAGTATTGTTGACGTGGTTAAAACCGTCAAAGAGGGAAATAGTCCATTTCCTAAGCCAATGCGGCCACTTCAGGCAATTTATTAATAAAGGAATGAAAATTTACATAAGATTCTCTAATGAATGGTAACCTGCAAATGACCCTCCATGGTCTTTAAATAGAGATCATGGACCAATCAGGTGTTAAGTCACAGATCAAGTGTCGGTAATACCGAGGAGAGAATGAACCATTGGATCACTTCATGTCTAGAACATATCATGACCGTCAGATTCTAAGTTACAAAATTAAATAGTAAAGAAACACACTCTACCTAACTCTACACTAGATCAAGTTATACTTAACTATTTCCTATGTGTCAGAATATCCTAACATTAAAAATATGCTTCAGAAAAAAAAGGTGTTGATGTTGCATCAACACTTTTCAAAACCAACATGAAAATCACTTACATTTAAAAAAAATATTCATGAGAAAATTTAAAGTTCCAAAAACATGCTCCAAGAAAAAGGTGTATTCTGAATCACCACTTTTCAAAATTAGGTGATTTTTTCTACCTCAAAATAACGTGTACTAGGTAATTTTATTGATTGATCAATATCTATGTTGCTTGCATTAGATGTATTTGACATTAACATTGGGTTTATAGATTATTAAAAAATAATCAAGATATATTTAACAATACCTAAAGGGACACTATCAAGAATTAATTAGCTATCAAAAGATGCAATACCTAGAATTAAAATGAATTAGATGTGAAGAACCAATCCTCTTACAAAGTCAAAATTAATCCTTGACAAAATCATCCCCCTTCTTCATCGTCAACTAAATTACTAATAGACAATTATATATATTCAAAATTACTAATAGATAATTGCGTACAACAATAGCCCCAAGGGTTATCTTAGTTGGTCAAAATCAGTGCCTCGCCAGCGAGAGGTCACAGGGTCCAATCTCTCTAAAGCGCTTGGGGTCAGGCCTTGCTAGTGTGCCACTGGGATACATTCCCTTTGGGGTCAATGAGCCCAGAATTTTCCATAGACATAGCCCCACCCGTTCAACAAGGTGTCCATGAACCACAACATAAAATAAATAAATAAAAATTGCGTACAACAATGCATTCAAAATATTTATAAGATGAAAAGATATATTTATAAAAAATTAAAACAAATCAAAATATTCTTGAAAGAGATGTGATAATTGTTTGGATGTAAAGATTTTATAAATTTAGCCACTCATTAAAAAAATCAAAGAAGAATTATTTCTTGACTTTGCAAAATAGACTATAGATAAAAAAGAATCATCAAAATATTCTTGAAGCAAATAAATTATTTCAAATATTAACAAAGAAACAAATTATTCCAAGAGTAACACATTAAATTATTAAGACTACCCATCAAGATATATTTAGTAATACCTAGAGGGACACTATTAGAATTTATTAGATGTCAGAAGTTGTGATACCTAAAATTAAATCAAATAGGTGTGTAGTATCAATCCTCTTGCAAAATATTGAAAGGATTGACTCTTTTCTTCATCACCAACTAATTATTAATAGACAATTACACACATATAAAAATTTAATATAACAATTGTAACATTCACAAACACTACCATCGAAATCCAAACGCGTAATCAGAGAAACCACTCAAAGCATTCAAACAAAGATGCACAGACCATTCAAGGCAAGCAACACAAACTAAATTAGAGAAGAGAATGATATGGTCATGCCAAACAAAGAAAACATAATGTGAATTTTGAAGTTAATCTCAAACATATACATAATAATGATAAAAAATGTGAGATTGTTGCCTTCAACTGGAACCAACTTATATCCATCTAACACTCGATCTATCAGGTGCCAAGAGGGATCAAATTCCTTGAGGTGCAACCTTTCCTCAAGTTGTACATTCCAAAAACAAGGTTTTCAAAATGAGGGATTTGATCCCTCTCGACGCATGATAGATCTGATGTTAGATGGATCTAAGCTAATTCTAACAAAATCATGTTTTTGACATCGTCAATGCAATTTTTCTATATAAGTAGATATCTAAGTTTTTTTCTTTTTTTTCATCAAACCACTTCTATTAATTCACAAAAATATTACATAAGATTTTGAAGAAACACGCTTCTCTCTCAGCCTCATTCTAACTAGATTTGTTGGCTAGGAGAGATAAATCAAAACTGATATCCAACTGCAAAAAACTATAGCAAGTCCCTATAAAGAACACATAAAGTCTCAAAAATACAAAAGGAATACATATATATCCAATCGTTATCATTGATTCTAGGGAGGAGTTGGAGCTTGTCCAACATTAAGATGGTCTAGGGGTCTAGGGCGCCCATGTACATGAAACTCTGGTGGATCAATCATGCCCTCAATTAGGTCCATCCATTCATGAATACACCTTTGAATCCTCATATCCGACATTTACCATTTATAGTTTTGTAAGTCATTCATAAATGTGATTACCTCATTATGGTCAACATATATTTGTTGCCCTAGTTTCACTAGGGGTGCTGTTACATTCTGCAATTGTCTTTCCATTGACTACGAAGTAGGAGGCTCACTCACAATAATAGGTGTTGGCAAATTTTCTTATGCTAATTCACCTTCAAAACCCATGTCCACACATTTATTCATTGTCTACTACACCCACCCTGCCACCGCAACCCGCTAGTTCCCCATGGAGAACCCCACCATGCCAAGCTCGCCCTCTCTGATGAAACATTCCTTTAGAGGGTCTCAAACACCAAGATTAATTAAATACCACCCCGTAGACACCTTTGTTTACTAGGGAAACCTCCATGCACTTCTTAGAACCTTGAAACCCCTCCCATGTAGCACAACCATGCCATAATGGTATAGGACATGCGCACTTCAGGAACCCTAAAAACCACCATCACACAACTAGAGAATTATTTTTTCTCGAGTGGGAGCCAAAGATATAGTTTCTCAAAAGCCCAGAATTAAAATCAAGGAAACCACTAGGTGAAAATCAACAACATGACCCACATGAAACTACTAAAAATCATATGATATCCACAAGCACATAATAGAGAAAACATAGAAGAATTTGACATCCAACCACCTCGGAATATCCAACATCCTTGGGATTCCAATAGAGAGGATAGACTGCAATGATACTTCCCAAAAAAACCAGAGGAAACTATCCCACCCTTCGGGTATCCATTGCGGGATCACACTAAAGATATCTGCTTTGCACCTCAACAACTCAACCTCCAAGAAATTATTCACCCCACCATTCACTAGGGTCTCAAACTCTGCAACTAAGTGTCTCGAACTCACTACGAGAACCACTCCACTATAAAACATGCACTTTCCTCCCTGCAATGCTTAAGTTAACAGGCATGCACAAGTTGGTGGCCTGTGCATACATAATGTTCCTGTCACCAACTTCCAATTTTTGGCATAACCAAATGGATTACTTGTTAGAGGTAAGCCACCATCCAAAATATAAATAGCCAAACTTTCTACTCGAAGTTTTTGGGTGTCTGATGCCCCTCCCTCTAGTTTCCGTTATGGCTCATCATGAGTTGCCATATCGGTTTGTCAGATTAACGAACCCCCACCCTCCTCATTTAATTCAACACATTCATTCACCTCCATTGGGCTAAATAGATGTATATGTTTTAAGTTTCAAAACAAAATTATTTCTTTATCATTTACATAAAGTTAACAATATTTTCTAATTCAATCAAATGTTAAGATAAATATTATGTAAAAACAAAAACAAAAAATTGCATGAAGGTTTTCACAGTTAACATTTTTATGCTGGAAGATTTTTGTGGAATAGTGTGTGTTCTCATTGAGGTGTTCGAATTTTCGGGCAAACACTTCACTTAAGGAAAAAACTAAGAATGTTGATACAAAAAGTAAAAGACCAACACTTCACTTCAAGAGGAATACTAAGAATGTTGGTACAAAGAGTACAACACCAAGATTAAATACAGAGAGGATAAGATTGTTAAAAAAATATATGACTATTAGTAAATGTGAGAAAAATGAAAATGTTAAAATTATATTAATTAATAATTTAGGAAAGATGAATTAGATTAGAATAAGTAAAATACAATAGTAAAATAATAAAATTAAATTAAAATATAATGTAAATAAATAAATAAAATAAAAACATTTTAAGAGTAAATAGATAAATTGAAATTGCAAACCAATCATTTAGAATAGTCTATAATAATAAAAAATAATAAATTAGGTCTAAAAGATAATATTAAAGGAAAATTATAATTAACTATATAATTTAAAGATGATAAAAATGTTACTAATAAAATAATAAATTGATTATAATAAAAATAATAAAATACAAAAATATTAATAAAATAAGACAAAATATTTTCATTAAACTAAATCAATAAAATCAAAAGATTATAGGTGAAAATGAATCAAGGTCAAATATAAAAACTAAAAGAATAATTTACCATGGTTAATTATATTGGAAAGGAAAAATAGAATAATAAAAATTAATAGATCTGGTTAAAGGGAATTGATAGCGGATAATTAATAATTGAATTAAAAGCATGAAAACGATACTAATTTAAAGAGATTTAATAATTTGTAGGATAATGGTGTGAATAAAAATTAATAAAGATTAAAATTAAATAGGTTAAGAAAGCATAAATTAGATTAAGAGGGAATCAGATAGAGAAGGAATATTATGGGTAGAATGAATTTAGGATTAATATAGGATAAAGTTTATTTTAAATTTGAATTTTATTAAAGAAAATATTAAATTAATTAGGATTAAGATAGTATTAATTTTTTTTAGGAATAATAATTAAAAATTATAAAGAAATAAAATCATTTAAAGGGAATGGAGCAAAGGTGAGGGGGAAGGGTTACAATCCTCAGGGAATAAGGTTTGAATGACAAGGTGGTTTGGAAGACAGAAAATGGATAGTAGGTTTCGAAGAGTTGCTGAACTGATATCTATTATCTAGATTAATGTTGTTAGGGTGGTTTGGATTTCAAGGGCTTAATTAATGATTCAGTTTGAATGAAAAGGGTTAGAGACCAAGATCTTATCAAAACAAATACGGAGTTTAGTTTTATGGGAGTATTCAGTAATGGTGGATTTGGATATAAGTTATGTAGGCGTTAGCCATGTGTTTTTTAAGTTGGGATTGGAAGGATATCCCAATTGATCATGGTGGATTTGGATATAAAATTATGTAGGTGTCAGCCATGTGTTTTCTAAGTTTGGATTGGAAGGATCTGTTAGTTGGCTCTATGTAAAACGTTCCATAGAGCAAGGGATCTTGTGGTCGACTATGGGGCTGAGCATAAGGTTGTTTTATTTTATTATTATATTATACTTACTCTAAATTTTTGAGTGGATTTTTGCATGTCTCCTTCTCCTAACACCAGAGCAACATGTCTCCTTCTCGTCTTCAGCAGTCTTCGTATAAAATTACACCTCCTCTCATCCTTCCAATAAGCAGACGAAACATTTGCGCCTGACCCACTGAAACTCTGGTGTCTCTGTAAATAATTACAACTTTGGCCTACCCTTCCCATACCTCCATTCTATCTCAGCATGCAAAGACTTTGGAATTCTGGTCACTAATTACACCGTTCAGCCCTCCAATAATCACAGAAAGGGAGGTATAACTTCCTCTTTTGTTTTCCTTCGTGGAATAAGGAATCGTTTTTGGGCACATTAATTTGACTATTGTTGTGGTTCAAACTTGAATTTATATTTTTATTAAAAAATTAGAATTTTTTAATTAATAAATTTATTTAAATTATATATCTATCTATCTATCTATCTATATATATATATATATATATATATATATAATATATATATATATATATATTCAATTCAAAATTAACAAAATATTTATATTATTTATTTATTTATATGGAATGTAAATTGAGTTTGACTTGAGTAATTAGGTGGAATAATTGTTATTAGCCCTAAAAGATTAATTCTTGTAAATTAACATGTTGACACTTTAGAATAGAGTAACTATGTTGTGTTGTTAAGTGAGTATACTAAATGCCCAAAATTTTATTGCTCCAAAGGTTTGTTCAAGTATTCTAGGCCCAAGAAGTGAATTACATGAGAGCAATGTGTTATTTTGTGCTCAACTTGTAGTTAATGAATACACGTGTTTAGTTAGTTTTCATTGAAAGCATTACAGAACATCAATAATCCCAACCTCACAACCCTCACTCAACCTTTTATTAATATTACAACCCAATGTGGTAAATTGTTTCACTCACACTTACTCATAAGACATAACATAATTTCTTATCAACTTTAGAAAGATATAAAATAATTAAAAGTAAAAAAAGTGTGAATAAAATATTTAAACCTTATAGATATCTAAAATATTTCACTCAAGGACTAAATATTTTTTTTGAAAGATCTATGTTTATAATATAATATATATAATATATATATATAAGATATCAAGAAAATATTTTAAATGTTGTATAAAATAATATATTCAATGTCCAAAGAAATAAGTAATTAAAAGTTGAAAAATAAAATAAAAAATATCAAATAATTCCTAATAAAAATAATAAGGAGATGTGTAATTCATTCAATTCTTAATATAAAATTAATATGTGACATTTAAAAATATTCATAATAATAAACAAATTTAATGTGGGTTACTCACAAAATATTTTAATATCCGAGATCAAGTAATATTGACATAGACTTAAAAATATATTAATAACCAAAAAAATTTAATGTGGACAATGTAGTCTATAGATAAAATGTCTCAATACACATGTTATGCAAAATATGTTAATGTCAACTATGTATATATTATATATTGTTTAATTTTTTTTTGTATATGTCCTATAAAGAAACAACAAAAAGTAAATTTTATGGGTAAAATGTTTGAAGTAGTCTCACTATTTTACATTTTCATATTTTACATTTTCATTTTCCTAAACATCCTTCTGACAACTATGAAGTGAAAGTTCGTCATAGGCCAGTCATCCCGGATAATATCCTTAATTGGCAGGTCTTTGAAGATGATCAACAGGTCAGAAATTTCCTAGAGTTGAAAGGAGAATTTGAACATAGTCAAATTGATCAGCAAAATATGCTAGCAGAGACAAGAGAAAAGTCTGAGGTGTTACAGCTACAAAACAATTTGATTCCTAAAGGTCTCATTCCACTTGAGAAACTGTTTGATGAGAATGATGTGTTTAAAGCACCAAGGTTGCAAGCAAATGAAGAGGAGGTAGAGAGCTGTAATTTAGGTGATTCAGTAGCGCCTAAATTAGTCAAAATTTCAAAATTTTTATCAGCTGATATAAAGGTTAAGTATGTTGAGCTGATGAAAAAGTTTATTGATGTCTTTGCATGGAGCTATACTGATCTAAAACAGTATGATCCTTCAATAATACAACATACTATCCCAATCAAGGAAAATGAGAAGCCTTTTAAACAGAAACTAAGAAGAATCAATCCTCTTCTTATGCCACTTATTGAGAAAGAGGTGAAGAAGCTCTTTGATGCAAAGATTATTGTTCCAATTAGATTTTCAAATTGGCTTGCCAACCTGGTACCAGTGAGGAAAAAGAATGGGGAGATAAGAATTTGCATAGATTTTAGAAATTTGAACAAGGCTTCATTAAAGGATAACTATCCTCTTCCTAAAATGGATCTTATTCTACAAAATATGGTTGGTTCTCAAAGAATGTCAATGTTAGATGGTTTCTCAGGATACAATCAGATCCTTGTTCATCCAGATGATCAGGAGAAGACAGCCTTCACCACACCATGGGGCACATTTATGTATGCCAAGATGCCTTTTGGCCTCATGAATGCAGGGGCGACTTTCCAGAGGGCTATGGACATTGCTTTTGCTGAAGAAAAAGACAAGTCAGTGGTGGTATATCTTGATGATATCACAGTCTTTTGAAGGAGGGAAGAGGATCACTTAAAACACCTTGAAAAGATCTTGCTCAAATGTAGAAGGTTTGGTATTTCCTTAAACCCAACTAAGAGAATTTTTTATTTGACTTCTGGTAAGTTACTTGGGCATATTATTTCTGAAGAAGGAATTAGGATTGATCCTAATAGGGTCAGTGCTATTTCAAAGTTGGATTTGCCAAGGAGCAAGAAGGAAGTCCAATCTTTTTTTGGTAAGGTTAATTTTGTTAGAAGGTTCATCCCCAACTTTGCTGAAGTAGTCAAACATATCACTAAAATGCTAAAGAAAGGAGCAGACTTTAAGTGGACAGCTGAGGCAAAGAAGTCATTTGAAGAAATTAAGAAAGCACTCACTCAAGCACCGGTTCTTATTAGCTCTGATTTCAGCAAGGAATTCCTAATTTTCACATTTGCTTCTGAGGATACAGTTGCTGGAGTCTTATTGCAGAAAGGGAATCAAGGTATGGAACAACCCATTTCCTTTTTTAGTAAAACATTGGCTAATGTTGAATTGAAGTACAATATTTTGGAGAAGCAAGCATATGCATTGGTGAAAGCAATCAAGGATTTTAGAATTTATGTGCTGCATTCTCATGTTATTGCATATGTGCCAAGTACTGTTATTAAAGACATCCTTACACAAGCAGACTCTGATGGTAAAAGAGGAAAGTGGATAGCCAAGTTGTTAGAATATGACATTGAAATTAGACCCACCAAGTTGGTGAAGGGCCAAGGGTTAGCAAAGCTGTTAACTCATTCAAATCTGGACAGCAGTAAGATCAATTTTAATGCAGAAATATCAGAAATTTCTGAGATAGAAGAGGAGTTAGTCCAAATCAATGAAAAATTTCTGACATCAGAATGGTATAGAGATGTGGCATTTGTTTTACAACACAACAAAGCTCCTGATAATCTTTCCAAGTCTAAAGCGCGGTTCATCAAGCTCAAATCTCTGAGATACTTTGTTCATGAGCGGAATTTGTTTTGGAAAGATGCAGGTGGGATTTTGCTAAATTGTCTCATTGAGGAAGAAGCTGAGAAGGTGATTGATGAGTTTCATAAAGGCGATTGTGGAGGCCATCACTATTGGAGAGCTACTGCAAATAAAATTCTGAGGGCAGGATATTTTTGGCCAACTATGTTTAGAGATATCTATAAAAGAATAGCTTCATGTCATGAGTGTCAGATGTTTGAAGGCAAAAGAAAACTTATGCCTATGCCACTGATCCCTATCTATGTTGAGGGCCCCTTCCAGCAATGGGGATTAGATTTCATAGGTGAAATACATCCTCCTTCATCAGGGCAGCATCGGTGGATTCTCACAGCCACTGATTATTTTACAAAATGGATAGAGGCGGTACCAACCAGGCAAGCAAATGATTCAGTGATTATTTCCTTTTTAGAGAACAACATCTTGGCAAGGTTTGGATGTCCACTCAAGCTTATCACAGACAATGCTCAGGCTTTTAAGTCCAAGAGAATGATAAATTTTTGTCATCAGTATCATATTTCCCTTGGTCACTCCACAGCTTATTATCCACAGGGAAATGGTTTGGCTGAAAGCTCAAATAAAAGTCTTGTGAGGATCATTAAGAAGCTACTGCAAGAAAACAAAAAGGCTTGGCACTTAAAGTTGAGATATGCCTTGTGGGCTGATCGCATTTGCGCAAAAATATCTATTGGAACATCACCTTATGAGCTTGTGTATGGTGCAGAAGCTATTTTCCCAACATCTCTTGGGGTACCAGTTATGAAGCTAATTCAAGGACTAGAAGAAGAACCTAATGGCATACAACGAAGAATCAATCAGCTAATAGCTTTGCAAGAAAAGAGAAATGAAGTGTTTGAAGGCCATCAGCAAAATCAAAATCGGGTCAAGAGAGCTTTTGACAAGAAGATTAAAGATGTCACATTTCAGATTAATGATAAAGTCTTGAAGTGGGAAGCTAGAATTGAGGAAAAGGGCAAACATGGAAAATTCGAGAATTTATGGAAGGGGCCATATCTGATTTCAGCTTACCATGGAAGTAACACCTATATTCTGCAAGAAGTTGATGGATCACCATATGCTGGAGGACCTGTTAATGGCAGGTTCTTAAAGCATTACAATCAGTGAAAGTTTACCAAGTATTCCATAATCATTGTATATAACCGTTTTATGAAAGTTTTCTGTTTTGAAAATAACTGACAAGCTGAACAGGAGGATTTTAGCCCGAGGTGAAGGCCCATAAAGTTTGAAAGGGATGCTTATCAGTCATGTGTGAAGTGCAATCAATGGATAGAGGCACTGGTGCTACGAGTTCTTAGTGTACTACAGGAGCACACTATCCCAAGTGGAGCCGCTGTTATCACTTAAAACCACAGTTCACCTATGCCCAAAGATTCATATAAAAAAAAATATTTGGTTTAAGTCAATAGGTTTTTAGGTGTGTCACTTTGAAGTTAGATTTTCTAAAGGTATTGATGTGAGTCCTTGTTTTAAAAAAAAAAAAACCCGTTAGATACCCTCCCTCATTATAGTTTAAAGCAGGTCTTGTCTTGATTGCATCATTATGATTTTGCGCAGTTTCGCAGCGTGATCTGATTGGCCAATTTAGCTGCGCAATCATTTTTCCACCTTTCCGCAACATATCATCTAGCAGCCATTCCGTAGCGCGGTGTGTCATTTCATAATTGTCTGCGCTACGAAATCGGGGATTCGGGGGTTTTTGCAGCATATTTTCTTGAAATGTCAAATCTCGGGATATGAGTCATTAGAATCATTAATATTTTGTCAGTCGATGTCCTCTCCAGGTCATGATAGGATTCATTCCGCCATCAGATTTAGGATCACGCACATGACAATTATTTTAAGAAATCTTATGAGGTATGGTAGTGTCATAATGTTTATTCATGATGCATTAACGTGCCTGTTCTATGATGAGCGTTTGAAAAAACGCAAAGAAGCGCGAGTTTTCATTTAAAAAGGGATCATTGCAAGCGAGCCTGCATTCCAAAGCCAAAGCTGTTTTGTAAATTGAAGTTGCTGATTAAGTTCTTTGTGTAAAGATATTTTGAGCGAGATGGAGAAAAGAGAGCATCGATCCGGAAGATGTCTGAGAATCGAGCCAGAAGGACTTGATCTTACGCTCAAAGATGAAGCTGTAGCACGAGCTTTTAAAGAGGCTGGTTGCTGGAGGTTCTGCGAAAAACTGAAGGGAGGACACACAGAGGTAACTAAAGCCTTTGCATTAAATTTCACGGGCTTGAATTCTAAAGTTCCATTGCTAGAGTACCCTGTGTCTCCGCAAGCCATTTCTGCTGTCACTGAAATTCCAAGAAGTGGACAAGAACGGTTCAAGAATTTTAAGTTTGACATGACTCCATGTAAGGAGTTTCTGAAGGATCAATATGTAAACGAGGACCTCACTAAAGCGTTACCAAGGAATTATATAAAAGAACATTATGCTCTGCTCCTCACAGCCATCCAGAAATACCTCACATGTGAGGGAAGGTACACCAAAGTTTACTCTTATCACTTCAAACTCTTGCTACATTTCACAGGGAAAACGTCAATAGACATCCCTTTTTATTTATTCAGAAGTCTTGGTAAAATGTGTGACAAAGTTCAATTCAAAAAGGATAATTATGAAACTTCACTTTTCCACCATGGTTTAATTAAGTTGCTGGTGTTAGATAGCTTGCAAAAAATCGGTAGGGAGTGGGACTCTTTCATTTTTATGTCCGGTTTCCAAAGCAAAACAGGTCTCACCCCATTGCCAGATAGGGAAAAAGAAAGAAGAATTCAAGAACCTACATTGGCTGAGCTTAAGAAGGAGGTTAAAGACCGAAAGAAACCCAAAACAAAGCCAAGGAAACCAGAGAAGCCTGTGATCATAAAAGAGACACCCAAACCATCCAAGGAGAAAATCAAACATCAGAAAGATGCATCAGGGCCAAGTGGAATTGCACAAGTAACAAGAATCAAAACTAGAAGCCAGCTAAGCAGAGAAAAAGGAAAATCAGTAGCAGTGGAAGACAACCCAATGTCCAAGGCTAGTCTAAAGGATTTGCTGGAGGCAATTGACTTCGAACAAGCCACATCAGTGCAGGTGGAGCCTATGCCTATTGACCTAACCCAGTCATCCCCTGATAGCTCCAAAAAATCAAAAGCCTCAAAAAGGCTAAGGTTTGAGGAGGCTGGTAAGGAATTCATGGTCAAACCCCGAAGGCCAATCACCAGGAGACAAATCCAAGCAGCAGAGCAAATCCACAAAGATGAGGTAGCTGCCAAGGTAACGACAACAAAAGAAATCAGACAATTGCCTAAAGCAGAGAAGACAGAGGAAATCAAAAGAATATATACCAGAGGACAGGCCAAACAAATGGGAAAGCAGATAGCTCAAGCAGAAAAAGCAAAGGAAAGCAAAAAGAAGGATATGAAGAAAAAAGTTCCCATTGTCAAGGAAACTAAAACCTCATCTTCAAAGGAGAAATGGGAGGCAACTGATAAAGAAATGGCTGATTTAGAGAAAACCGTATCAGAAATTGCAGCCACAGAGAACGAACTTGCAAAACTAAAAGCTCAGTTAGGCAAGTTAGCTGCTAAATAAAATTGAAAATGTTTAAGATCAGATATTGCTCCAAGTTTTTGTTTATTTTTCTTAAGTTCATTAGTTTTTGAGGCATGTATAAAAGGAAGACAAATTAGTAATTTTGGAACCAAGAGCGAAGACGTAACAGTCACAAAGTAATTGGAAAATTCATTGAAGACTGTAATTTTGGAAAGAACAGTAGTTTTGTAGCGCGCTACGAAACTGCTGTAGGTGACTGTTTTTTAAAGAAAAATGAAATTGATGCTGAGGTCATCAAATTTTGTGAAAGAAGGCTTCGAGGATAGGAAGGAGATCATAAATGACTGCCAAAGTATTCAAAGAATGACAGATGTAAATTTTGTAGCAAAAAGGTGAAACATTTTGGTTTTTACTAAAGTCTTCATAAAGTTACTTTATGACCGAAATATTAGGGTTTCTGGTAGGGTTACCAGAATTTTGGGCTGAACACCTGTCAATGTCCACAAAGCATCCAGATTATCAGCCATATGGTGTCATGCATGGTCACTAAGGTTATTGAACAGCTTCAAGCACGTTCTTTTGAAAATAAACATGGATAAAAAGCAGGGACCGTGAAAACAGAGTATATATCTTCACCAAATGTTGAGTCAGCAGCACAGTTGGAATCCAAGGCAGCCCGTTCAGTGAATGCTTCTCAAATACATTTCAGCCACTACAGGAAAAAGCACAGGTGTCAAAGATCAAGAGAGAATCATGCACACGAGGAGATGGAAGTAGAGTTTGAATAGGAATAGGACTCTATGTATTAAAAGCACAATACCTCTGTATTTAAGAAGTTAGTTTAAATATAGATAAGGTAGTTAATGATAGGTTTTCGAGCTCCCCTCATGCTGGAGGAGGAGGCTCAAGGTAGTTTAGTTTTGTTTCCTATATATAGGAAAAACTCTGATGTAAAAAGGGTTGGAGATTTTTATCAAAAAGACAGAGTTTTCATATTGGCTTATGTAAAGTGTTTTCACAGTAATAGAAAGTACAATGTTTCTTCCCAAGATTCATCTTGTGTTTCAAATGTTCAGAATGTATGTGGTTTGGTTTTATTCATCTTGTTTTACAGTTCACTAAACATGCAATCACTCTGAATTCATCATTGATGCTCAGACTTCCTGTGTATGTTTTGTTGAGTTGATGTCTTTCTTGGTAGATGTTTTTGAACAGTGAGACATTATATGCCTTGGTTTCCATGATTCAGTAGCTGCTTGTTTACTGTAGGAATGTATGACTCCATGAGCCCAATGGGAAAAGCCTTGATTTTGTTGTTCCAACCAGCTTAAACTTTATTCACTTTTTTAAAGAGTTAGCCATCTTTCTTGGCCTTAAATGCATATCAAAAATCGATGAGAGAGGCCCTCTCTGACTAAGAGGCTAAACCTTAGTCTAAAGCCTGGTTGGAAACAGTTGCATGAAGATCTTACTTAAGTAGCAGCCCTTAGTGCATGATTTTGTGACAACATTTTGGTGCGTCTGCCGGGAGTCTGATGATTACTCATTCCCGAAATTATGAGGTTGAATTTCTGAAGGTAGCAGGAGTTCAAAGTGATTTTCGAGGCTCCATTCTACCTTGGTGACTCCATTGATTCTCAAAGTTTAAAAGGTGGCTTCGAGAGGAAGATATACAAGGAGTAATCCAGACCCAAATCGACCTAGTCCTGTGGAGAATCCAAATATCATCTCAAGGGGTAGACAAAGGTTCTCTGACATACCAGGTACTTCTAATATTTCTAAATCTTTGTTCCCTGAATTTTCAAGAAGTCCTGAAAATAAAATTGTTGATGATAAAATCCAAGAAGTATTGTTGAGGTCTGAAGAGGAAGAAGAATTGATTGGAATTATTTTGAGTTTACAAAAGAGAGGTATTGATACTTCATCTTTAGTATCACAAACAGATAAAGAGGAGTTTTGGGAAATTTTTACTTCTGAATTGTTATTAGAAGAGGAAGACTTGGAACAGCTCAAGGAGCTTGACCCTTTTGAAGTTTTGTTTAAATCAAAAACAGG
>APFE030598938.1:2515-14937 GCA_000404065.3 Pinus taeda
ATATCATTCTCTATACCACAACATAGAAATTGAAAACATGGCATGATCCAGATTAGACTGTTGGACCATCCATCCAAAATTGAATTCTTATGAAAACTGATATAGACACTGCCTTCTTAGGAAAATATGAGATCTTTGCATTTGCCAAAGCAGAGCATATTTGGACCTCTGACCTCTAATCATGAAAAATGAAACTATTGGTATAGGTATCCAACAGTTCACAAATGTTTTACAAGTACCGTGGCTAGATACACAAGTACATCTATGATGATATGGAGTTCTTGGACATCTCCTTGATTGGCGTCACCTATCGATACACTATCGAGATCGAGCATAAATTTAAACAGAAGAAGGAACACTTTGGATCTGTGAATCCAAAGTAAGGGAAAGGTGCCCCCAAACCACATAACAAAGGACAAAGCTAGGGTGGGGCAACCTAGTAAAACCCGCCAAAGCCATAAGAAAATAATAATACCATGAAGACAAATAAAGACACAGGGAAATGGTGTGAGTTCCATAAGAGCCCCACTCACAACACAAGTGAGTTTCGAGCCAAGAAGTCACTGGTGGCTGAGTTGAAGGATTTCGAACCAAATGCATGTTATGACTCTAAGCTAGAAATCGACAAGGGGAATGAAAATGGGAAGAAAATTGTTAATGTGGATCCTAGTTCCACCGTTTCCAACACTAGTATCTAGAACATTGAGCCCGAAGATCAAGAGGAGGGGGAGATGACTCTTCCACTCACAGATGTGGGCGAAGGGTTCTCTACTATAGTTCATTGTCGACAGGGGAAGCCAAAGGAACCTCATTTCAATAGAATTCATGAAGTGGTTCGGCCTATCGACCACACTACACCCGCAAACATACACCATTGGGTGGCTTCACCAAGGGCAAGATCTCCGCATTAGCCAAAAATACCACCTTCCCTACAACATCAATAACTTCACATATGAGGTACTGTGTGATGTTTCACCTCTTGAATTTTGTGATGTATTATTAGGCCAACAATACTTGTGGAAGCGTCATGTTGTGTATGAGTCTACACCTCACACTATCATTATTTATTTGGGCAATAAGTTATACTGGATACTAGAGGTACCACCACCTACCACCACCTCTTTGATCTCTACGAAACAATGTAGTAAGAGCATTTCCAAGATTAGGAATTTTGTCTTCCTTATGATTCACCCTCAAGGAAAGAAGAAGACTGTGGCCACATCCACAACCTCTAAACAAGGCTCCTCCACATGGTAGTAGTAGATGGATAAGGTCATGGAAGAATATAGGGACATATTCACCTCACCCATAGGGGTACCCCTACACTATCAGGTTAAGAACTCCATCGATATGACCATGTGCACGCCGCTACCCAATGGGCCGAACCTTCGACAAGATGTTGGGAAGTGAATTAGATCTTGCATTGCCTGCACCATTTCCAAACTAAAAATCAAGAATAAAGGCCTATGCACTCCTATGTCTACTCCTACTTCCCATTGGGAATAGATCTCCATGTATTACATGTCGAGCCTTCCTTCTACTAAGCATGGAAATGACTATGTGTTCATGGTCATCAACAGATCCTCTAAGATGGCCATTATGGAACCCTATAAGAAGAGTATCATAGAAGATGACACTGCTAAGCTCTTCTTTAAATGGGCATGGGTACATTTGGGGATCCCATAGACCATTATCTCAGATCAGGATAGCAGGTTCCTAAGTACATATTTGTCAAGGCTTTGGTTGATGTTGGACACCAAGATCACTAAGTCCACGAACTTCCACCCCAAAACTAATGGCCAAACAAAGGTCGTCAATAGGATGATCATGCACATTTTGTGCATGTACAACTCTAATAATCCACACACATGGGATGAAAGCCTCCCCTATGTCCAGAACAACTACAATAGAGCTCTACATAGTTCATGTTTGGTCAATTCAATGTCCTTGAATTGTCAACCAGGGTGCATAGACTGATGAAGTACAAGTGCACCATATGTCCTTAGAAGTTATTCATTAGATCGTTATGTATTTGTTAATATCTAAACTTAAGATGGAGGTGGTGTTTTTCAATTAGATTAGTGTCGTAATTCTTAGGGATGTTGGTTAAGTTTCCTAGGAATTAATTTCTATCCAATTCATTTGTAGATGATGTAATAATAGTTCTACTTGTATTAGACTGTTTTGGGATTTTTGATATTAAATCTTTATGCTGCAGCTTCTAATACTCTAAGTACAAAAAGAAACTTATTCTGTTAGCTATGAAGAAATATTGTTTGAACTCAATTGTTTAGGAGAGAACTTCTCACTCTTTTACTTATTCAATCTTTGCTCAAACAAAATAACCCAATCAACATCTATATTGTGAATTGAACACACTTCAATTATGCCAGATAATAAGCAAAGGAAAGGACCATGTTGTACCAGGTATAAAGAAAATTAGATAACAGTCTAAACTAGGTATAAAGCAAATTAAAGTTCTTATGCAAATAACAATTCATTAGCGAGATCATTATGCTGCATTGTCACACAAAACAGAGCAATTAAAGAATTAAAGGAAATCAAATTGTAATTGATTAAAACTTGCCACTGTTTGTAGGGGCCCTCCACATATCAGTTTATATCTTCCAATCAACACAACGCTTGCACACAAAGAAACCATTTCTATTCACACAGAATTCACAAACTGTTCATAATTATATCATTCGGAGTGCACCCAAATTACAGTGCGGCCATTAGTTTTATAGCAGGTATCTTGGCATAACTGTATGAATAATTCAAGCCTAGCATCTCTAACCTATCTAAAATTATATGGCTAAACCGTCGTTTTGCTATTTCGAAAGAAAAATGATAAGGTTTCAACTGATCTCGAGTTCTGCTCTGCATTAATCCGACAGTTAACTTGGATTTTGACTGCGATCTTCTATGCTTCTATTAACAAATAGTTTCAAGGGGATAGGAAGGTATCCATGAGGGATACATCCTCTATCCATCCGCACATTTTGCTACTGACCTGGAACTCTGGAACCTTGCAAATAATGGAGACAACTATAGAAACCTAGATTAGCTATGGAAACACACTGATTCGGTAGCCAATTGCAACTTTAACAAAACAATATGGTATAAATTTAAATATGAACAAGAAGACATAATATTGCATACCTTTGTCAAAACCTAGTAGATATGGATTTATTTAAGTGGTAAATATATAGGAAAAAGAGAGGATCATTAGGCAAAAAGGATTTCATGGTAGGACAATCTTTGGACTCTTCATTCCCCGGGACTGGAGATGTTATATGTCCTCATACACTTCTTCCTTCTCTTTTGCTTGTGTCTCTTGTTTGTCATTTCCATGTTTCACTATTTTCTTCTTTATGGCAGAGATTGGCATTCTAGGCTTCCTCATTAGAATTTTGTACTTTAAACTCATTATCTCTCTCTGCATAATTCTATTTTCTTTCTTTAACTTCTTGTTTTTCTTATACCACAAGCTTAGATGTAGGATCAAATTGTCACTCTTGGCAATCTGTATCTCACTCTGTGTCTTCAAGGCTTGATTTTCATTTTTGAGATACCGATTTCGTGTTTCTAGTTCAAAGATCTCCTGCTTCAAAATGTTTGAGGCTGATTGTTCATTTACTTGGTTTCTTCCTTCTACAGGGCTCTGAATTGTCTTCTTTGTTGTTGTCTCCTTCCTTTCTAGTGACTCTATATAACCATATATTTCTTGCTGAGCAGGGTCAATTCCCAGACTATGCACAGGGCTTATGGTTCTTGGTGATGATCTTGGTGACCCTGTTGGAGAATTTCCATGGTTTTCAATTGTCTCCTCCCTTATTGGCTCATCCTCTGTTGGCTCATTCTCTGTTGGGTCAATCTCTGTTGGAGTATTCTATGTTGGCTCACCTTCAGTTAGATCCTTTTCATTTGGCTTGTTTTCCTCAAGATTAATATATTATCTAGTTTTTTAGGTTGTTTGTGGAATCATGCTCAACCTCGTCCTCCTCCTCAACCCTGGGGTTTGTGTTTTTTGCACTTTCCTCCTTTTATTCTCTGATTTTTCTTCTAGATGATAGGTTTTAGTTTGTGAGAATTCTTTTTTACTCGGGTTGGATTTCTTTCTCCTAGGATTTCCCCTCTTCATTCTCTGAAAAATTTTTACTATAGGAAGCTCTTCTTCTGTTACCTATGTCTGAGTTTGATGTGCCTGTTCCTTTATCATTTCTATGGTTATCTTTCTCCCTCTTAGGGCCCTGTTGCTACTTGGTTTTTCTAGGGATTTTTTCTCAAAATGGTTCCTTACTAGGAAACTCTCCCAGTCATCCCCTATACTTCGGAGATGAAATTTGACCAATATTTTTACTAGGCCATGATGATACATGGTGTTTTCTATGCATTGAATTTTCTTCTAAAAATTTGTAGCCGTTTTCTTGAGGCTATTAAAGAGGAAATATGGGAGGTTCATCTGATGATCCTTAAGGAAGTGCATCATCATTCTAACATGATAAAAATACATTTGCCCAAACCTACCCTCACAAGTGATAAACTTCTGAAGCACAAGTAATAAGTTTCTCCATTTGTTTTTAAGAGTGGAGCTGGGATACCTTCTCTGTAGACCATAGTGTCCATGTTCGGATGCTTGAGGAAGACCTTCCAGTACTCATTGTCAATCCCTCTATTTTTAAACCATTTTTCTCCATTTCTTGGCAGCTCGGTGGCCTCAACGATCATAGACTTCATTACTATGATCTTTATGTCCCCAATTTCATATTCCATTCCATCAAATGAGTGTTGAAATGTCTTGGTTACCTCCTTGTGGAAGCCGTTAAATTTCTCAATGAACTGCAACCATTGTCTTCTTTGCAGTAGCTCCCTAGTTTGTGGGTACCCCTCCAAGAATTGCTTTCCTCATGGCTTAGTCTAAACAATTATCCCCATGCTGAAGGATGTTTTTCCTTGAATATTGGGTACCTTGATAGGAAAATGAGATTGGTAGGGTTTGCTATCATACGGAAAGATGGAGTGGCAATGAAAGTTCAAAGGAGTGTAAGAATAGGGAAGAACAAATGGGTTATCATAAGGATTATGGGAATCAGTCCCACTGTTAGGTGCATTCAAACTTATGATTTGGTAATTAATTTGGCAGATTTGACATGAGATATTAAGGTGGTGGCATATGATATTTTGTTAGGCAGCCATTACCCTTAGGTTATGATGATTGCACTTTAGTACTATATCTTCTTAATCATACACGCTATATAACCTTCCCTATTATTAAATTAAAGCAGCGTGTACCTTTGATATTATTTTGCTAACATTACTTGTTGTCCTTTGATCTCCTGCAGGTACCTTGCTGTCAATTGTCCTTTAATCAAGATCACCAATCATCCTTGTAGACTTCAAAATTATTAGGCTGCAGAAACTTGTTTAGCTGTGGAAACTTTTCCAAGTTGTTAAAACTTGTTCAAGCTGCGGAAAGTTGCTAATTTTGTAGCTTAAGAGAAAGAAGGCTTTAGTAGATGAACTTTATTTTTTATTTTTTTTCTTTTGAAAAGAAAATTTGAAGTGCCAACAAGTTGGTTTCATGTTTATACAAAATTTTATTTTATTTATTTTAGTTTTTTTCATATTATATGTATGTATGTATGTATGTATGTATATATATATATATATATATATATATTTTATTATTATTATTGAAGAACAAATTGAATGAAAATTTCTAAGGTGGAAAAGAAGAAGAATTCTTCTTGACCATCTTCAGTTCTGAATTATCATGAAATATTTTAACAAATTCCTCTCCTGTTAATGGTTTCTGGTAAATCTTGAGTCGATGTCTATTTACTAATAGAGGAGTTCTCTCTTTGTCAATAGTCCTGATTCTAACTGCACCATTATCAAAGACATTCTCAACCTCATAAGGTCCAAGCTAATGGGTTTGGAATTTCCCTTGAAAATTTTTGAATTTTGAATCAAAGAGAAATGCCCAATCTCCTGGATGAAATTTCCTTTCTTTAATGTACTTATCATGCCATATTAACCTCTGTTGTTGCACTAAGATGGTCCTTTGGAAGGCCTCTTATCTAATTTCATCAAGCTCATTTAATTGTGTCATCCTTTGCTTCTGGGTTTCTGACAAGCCCATATCTAACTAGACTGTTGTTTTATAGGTATGGATCTGGAACTCTATTGGAAGTAAGACTTGCTTCCCATAAACAAGTTCATAGGGAGTATGCCTTATAGTATTCCTCCATGTAGTTCTGTAGGCCCATAAGGCTTCTCGAAGATTTTCAACCCAGTCTTTCCTTTGTATATGTATAGTCTTTGTGAGGATAGCCTCGGTCACCTTATTTGTGGACTCAACTTGTCCATTGGCTTGTGGATGGTATGGAGTTGACTTCCGATGTTTTATCTTATATTGGTCCACAAGCTTCTTCACTAATCTGGATGTGAACTGTGTCCCTTGATCTGTTACAATTTTTCTTAGGACACCAAAAGAGTAAAAATTTCCTCAAAAGGAAATAAAACTACAATATTTTCAGTAGCAAAAGGAAGTGCTTTAGCTTTTACCCATTTAGTGACATAATCAGTACATACCAAAATATAGTTCTTTTGCTTTCAAGGTGGGTTGATTGGTCCAACTAAATCCAATGCCCATTTTTCAAATGGTTTGATAAGTACCCATGGTTGCAATGGCATCTCATTTGAAAGAGTAGCTTTGCCCATTCTCTGACAACTGTCACATCTTTTAACATAATCCTTGGTGTCCCTAAAAATGGAAGGCCAATAATATCCTAAAAGCAGGATTTTGTAAGCAGTTCTCTTGTCAGAAAAATGTCCTCCACATGACTATTCATGACAAGCTTTTAGTATCTCTAGTATTTTTCCTCCTGAACACATCTTCTGATGATGAGGTATGGTCCTGTCTTGTATAATTCCTAATTTATCCATGAATAGGATGTGTTATTGTGGACTATTCTTCTTTTTTCTCTAGGAGATAAACGAAATGGCATTTTTATTGTGGCCAAATAGTTAGAAATATCTGCATACCAAGGTGATTTAGTAGATACTACAAAAGATATTCATTAGGAAATTTATCTTCTACGAGTTGATCATTGTTTTCATTATGTATTCTAGATAGAAAATCGGCAATTGTGTTAAGATTTCCTGGCCTATCTAGAATGGTTATGTTGAATTCTTGTAAAAGTAGGAGCCATCTAGTTATTCTTCCATTAGTGACTAGTTTATTCATTAGGTATATAATGGTATAATGGTATATGTGGACAAACATTTCATAGCTAGTTACATAATGTCTGAATTTATTAATGGCATAAATTACAACTAAGAACTCCTTTTCGGTTAATAAATGGCATAAGGAGTGAGATCTTTTTGTCCCAAAATAGCTCCTAAGGCTGAATTTGAAGCATCTGTTGAGACATGGAAAGGAAATTTCTAGTTAGGTCCTTTTAAGATGGGTGCTTCAGAAATTCTCTTTTTCAATGTTTCAAAGGCAACTTGACATTCAAAATCCCAACTGAATTCACAGTCTTTGGTAAGTAATTTAAAGAGTGGGGACGCAATTTTTGTGAATTTTTCTATAAATCTTCTATAGTATCTAGTAAAACCGAGAAAACTTCTAACATCCTTTTGACAACTTGGCATTGATAACTTAGAAATGACTTCCACCTTAAATGAGTCTACCTTAATTCCATCTCTAGAAATATGGTGACCTAAAACAATTCTCTTGTTAAACATCATGAAATATTTTTCATAGCTTAATGAGAGGTTTGTTTCTTGACATCTTATTAAGACTTTTTCCAAATTTTATAGTGCTTTATTGAAAGAATCCTCATAGACTATGAAATCATCCATGTACACTTCCACACAATCATGGATAAGGTCAGAGAAAATGCTGACGACTGCCCTTTGATATGTTGTTGGAGCATTACATAACCCAAAGGGAAGTACCCAGTAAGCATAAGTTCCCCATGGACAAGTGAACGTGGTTTTATCCTGATCTTTAGGGGCTACCTAAATCTAGTTGTATCCACTGAACCCATCCAAGAAGGAAAAATATTTTTTCCTTGCTAAAGTATCTAGGACTTGGTCTATGAAAGGTAACAGAAAGTGGTATTTTAATGTTGCTTTGTTCAACTCTTTGTAATCGATGCATACTCTCCATTTTCCATTCTTTTTAGCGATGATCACTAGGGGTGAAACCCACTGACTATCAGATATTGGATAGATGAAATTTACATTTAATAATTTCTACAATTCTTCCTTAACAATTTCTTTTAGACTTGGGTTCATTCTTCGCTGAGGTTGTCTAACTGGTCTTGCATTTTTTTCAATGTAGATATGTTGTATGCATGTTTTAGGATCAATCCCTCTCATGTTAGTGTATTCCTATGCAAAAGCAGAAGAATGTTTCTGTAAAATTTCTATCAATTGTTTCTTTTTCATGTCTTCCAAGTTTTCATTGACATTCAAGGTTTTTCCTGGAAATATTTCTATCGAGGAATTCCCAAATTTTTCCATGGACAACAATGATACTTGTTTAGATGAGAGATATTCATTTCGACTAGGCTCATAATGTGAGGAAGATTCATTATTTTCTAGTAAATTTAAAAGTTGGTCTTCTTCTTTCACTTGTTTAGTGACAAAAATAGGTTGTATATCTTCTCCATCTTTTATCCATTCTTCAGTTTTTGTATCTATTGTTGTTCTTATAGGGAGGTATAATGTAAATTTCTTTGTAGAATTCCCATCTGAGATAAACATATTGCCTGATCTACAACCGATAAACGCATCAGCTGTAGCCAACCAAGGCCTTCCTAGAATTAATGGATGTCCTCCTAGATTATTCTTGGGTTTTAAGACCATGAAATCAACAGGATATTCCCAATAATCTAAACATACACAACATCCTCTAACACACCATCTAGTTTAATAACAGATCTATCTGCTAATTTCAATAAGGTTGGTTTGTATTGAAGGTTAGGAAGCCTAAGTGTGTCCATAACTTGTTTGCTCAATATGTTTATGGCTACTCCTAGGTCAATCAATGTGTTTGGTATTTCAGTTCCATTGATGTGAATTTTTACAATGGGGATTCTTGGGTCTAAATATTTTTGAGTTTTCATTTTTCACATCATAATGTCTACAATTTTTCTGACTAACTGAATTATTTTTATATCTTTTCTTCCCCTCCTTGATTATTATGTACTTAATTCCTTAATTTTTGCAAAAAGTGGTATTTTTTTTATGGCTTGTAATAGAGGAATCTTAATACAAACATTTCTCAATTCATCCATTATATTGTAATTAGGCAAGATAATTTATTTCTCTACTCCTTCATTGATTTTCAACCTTTTTGGGAAAGGTGGTTTAACTGATATTGAGGGTTGTTCTATGATAGGAGCATCTACTGGAATTTATTTTGTTTATTTATTTTATTTTTGAGGGAGAGAAGTCTCCCCTTCTTATGATTGATTTTTATGTTTTTGAAGATTAGATTTTGCTTTTTGAATGACAACGAGATGGTTTTTTTGGTAATACTCTTCCAGACCTTAATTGGACATTGTTTAGGTCTAGTGGGGTTATTACATAAGTTTAAGGATTTTGACCCTCCATGTTCTATACTGGTTGTTGTGGTATCTTATTATTAGGATTTGGAAGTGGTTGAGCGGGTAGTTGATTTGATTTTTGTGGAAATGGTAGGGATAGTTGTGGGTTTTGATTCTGAACTGGGACTTGTGGCAATTGATTAGCTTGAGGAATTTGATTAGACGAGGGTAAGAACTGTGTTGGAAGGTAGGAAGGCGAGTATTGTTGATATTGAGCATAGGCTCCATAAGGATTTTTCCATCCTTGATTCCAAGGTTGTGATTGTCGCAGAGCCCAAGGTTTCCAAGCTGAATTCTAATTACTTTGTGAAGACTAGGCAAATCGTTGTGGTCTAAATCCTTGTGATTGATTTGGTTGGGGGTTTTGCCATGGTATTTTAGCTATAAAGTAGAGAGGGTCTACTGGCTCTGAGATTCCTTCATCATTGAATACAACCTTAAGACCTGGTAAGGATGGGCATTCCTTTGTATCATGATTATCTGCACATATGACACAGGTTTCTATGGCTTTTGAGTGTAAGGGACACTCTCTTAGAGCATGTTTCTTCCAACATTTGGGACAAAAGATAGATAATGTAGCATTTTTAGAATTTTTCTTGTTTTGTATTTTAAGGGTGTCTATCTGTTCACTTAGGCTCCCTAAAATATATGTTTTGAAGGTGTCAAGTAAATTTCCTATTTCTGCCTTGCTAACTGTCCCAACAACAGACTTGTTTATTCTCGATAAGAGAGGGTCTCTAGAACTCTTTCCAACTCTTCCTTTGCCCCTTGAGTTATGTACACATAAATCACAAATATCTGTAAATGGTAGTTGGGAAATATCTCCTTTTCCAGTTAGGTTAAGGAGATTGATCCATTTATCTTTAACGGCTTTGAGTAAAAGAACTTTTAAGGTCTCTTCATCCAAATTATCCATTTTTTCTCTTTTAAAATTATAAACAAACCTTTCTACCAAGTCTTCAAGATTCTCATCTTCTTTTTGTTTCATTTTGAGGACATCATCTTTAAGGTTACTAGGCATCAATAATCTATATAATTGCCTAAGAAAACCTCTTTCATTTGTGCCCATGTTGTTATAGAATGCAATCCTAGACTCATGGACCATTTTAATGTTGAGTATTTTAATGTGGCAAGGAACAATTTCAACTTTTGATCATCATGTAGATAGTCATATGATCTGCATAATACTTCAAATTCGAAGAGAAATTTCTTTGCATCTTCATTTCTTTTCCTGTGGAAATTAGGAAGAATCGAGGGTGATATATTCTTCATTGTGATGGTTTTATCTTCATCAAGAATACGTAATCTTGAAGGATCTTGATTTCCTATGCCCCTACACCCTCCTCTACCTCTACCTCTTCCTCTTCCTCTACCTCCAATCCTATCTTCTTCACCATGGACATTGTGTACTTCTCCTTCCCCCTCTTCAGCCATGATAGATTCTTTGGAGCTAATATAGCTTTCTTCTAATCTTTCTGGTTCCTCTATCAATGGTTGTTTAGAATAAGTTTCCAATTCCTCTTCTTCACTAGGAATTTCTAATTCTCCTCCCAAAATTTGTTCACCAGTGGGGGATAGAAAGATTACTCCTGTAGTTGGGGATATAGGATTTTCTTCAATTACAGCTTCAGTAGAAGAAGTAGGTGAAGTTTTGGATTGAATTTCTGATCTTCAGACTTCAGAAAGTATTTTTTGACGTCTAAATGGAATTTGGGTTTGAGTAGGTGGTGTGGAATCTTGAAATCGTGGTGAATTGAGATGATTTGTGGGAATTAAACTTCTTCCTTGTCCTACAAATCTACCCCTAGAGTCTCTATCCCTACACATGTCATGTTTTAAATTAATGATGGTTTTTTTTTTTTTTTTACTTCTAATTGTACTTCCCTGACAACGGTGCCAAAATGTTTGGTCAATTCAATGTCCTTGAATTGTCAATCATAAATTGTCAACCAGGGTGCGTGGACTGATGAAGTACATGTGCACCATATGTGCTTTAGAGGTTATTCATTAGGTTGTTACGTATTTGTTAAGATCTAAACTTAAGACGGAGGTGGTGTTTGTCAATTAGATTAGTGTCGTAATTCTTAGGGATGTTGGTTAAGTTTCCTAGGAATTAATTTCTGTAGAAATTTTGAATAATATAACACTTATTCACAAAGATTATCCTGATTATACACTATTTGTAGAATGCATGCACAATACATAACCTCCTCTACCATTGATCATCAATTTGCAGAATTAAGAAACAATCGCATGCGCACATTGAAACATCAATTGCACATATCAACACAACATGTAATGGGGAAAGCATACAGCTGAAAACCCCGAACTATCTTTATATTATAATTATAGATAACATGTAACAATACATAGTACAATACTCCTTGCAAGTACTCAGTACTATCTCCACTTGTTACACACAAACTAGCTCAGATCCGAACAAGTCACAGGTTCAAATCTCCTCCACTCTTTGCCTGCCTCTACTGCGTAGTCCAACCTGTGAGAAAATCTTATCTAAGTTCGAATTGCCTTGGCTTGTACTATGAAATCCTCAATGGAAATCTCAATATGTGATTGTGCAAATCTCATGCACAGCTATAGTCACAACTGATAGTAGTCTCACCCTTTCACCCACCTCTAACACTTGTCTCCACTGAACTGTCCATGCACTGAGTTAACTGATGTATTCTTTAGTTGAATTATGAGTTAATAATTGGTGAATTAATTAATAATTAATTCACACCACTCATCACTAGTGTATTTGTCAGTTAGACTAAATACAACTAGTTCAACTAA
>APFE030598944.1:0-13931 GCA_000404065.3 Pinus taeda
TTGGTGGCAGCAAGGTCACCTTGGTCCCAGCTCATGGTCCCACTGAGGGAGAGGTGAGATCTAAGGTGCTTGATAGCCTTTTTCTGAATATCTTCTCTGTTATTAACCTATCAAATCAATCTGAACGTGAAAAGCCTTTTTAATCAGCAACAATGATCTAGGTAACCAAGCAAGATTATAATCTACTTAACAGAAATTATTTTGCAAAGATATTAAAAACAAATAATAGTACACAAAGGAAGCCTTGGAACTTGGGTTGGGCCCAACCCCAAGAGCTATAGGCTCCTAAGAAAAGCTCAGAACTGATGCCAAATAAAGCTTCTTTCCATTACTCAAAAATAACCATGTCACAAAGAAAATTGTACAGCAGCAGCTACAAAATGAGCTGAAAAAAAATGGACAGCACCATAGTGTAAAATACAACCATTCAAAAAGTAACCTATGAAGGCTAGAAGCCTTCCTATTTATGCACTACGAGGGTCTCCAACAGCCCTCCTTAACTCAAGGGGCTCGGCTGCTCAAACTGCCAGTGATCAGTCACTTTACACAAGACTGCTCGGCTGCCCTTGGGAATCCTTTTCGGTGGCCTGCTGAACTTCGAGCTGAGGGTGGAGATTTCGAGGAAGGGGCCATTTAATGTAGGAGACACCCTTCCTACAAATCCTCACCGTTGTACTTGGTTGTCATCTGGCTCATAATTTCTTGGCCTTGATCCAAAATTTGTCCAAAAATCTGCAATAACCACATGTTAGCCTTCTTGGTCAAGTGACTATCCTCATTCGTTCTACTAACATAAATATACTCAAAAAACATGCATAAACTATGAAAAATGGTGGATTGACGAAGAAAAGTTAGGCAAAATGAGCCCAATAAGTTACCCAATTCCGAGACTCATCAAGCATGACATGGGACGCCTCCGTTCGAATACAAAAATTTGCAAATGGAAGTGTGACCAAATCTAAGATTAGGAACCTGTTTGAGAATCTTAAGACTTACTTCCTTAGTACTTTATCTTCCCAACTAAAAACTACACAAGTAAAAAAGGCATAGGATGAATCCAAGAAATATTTGGCTATATTCTGCCTGAAATGTAAGGATAAACCATCCTTGAGGAACTGTAAAGTTGACATCATACACTTCTATAGCATTTTTGATTTGGAGCATTCTATAAGCTATTGTCCAAAGCTTCCCAGACTAAAAGTAGTTCTTAAGGAATCAACTGGGGAGGTCCAGTCCTGCTACTTCATTGGGTTGAGGAATCCTTGATAGCCACAACCACTAGGTATGTCTAAAGATGTTTCCTTTAATCCATGGAATAATGCATATAATGCACAACAATTTCAATAACAATATTCCTCTCCTCCTCTAGCTCTGTTTTCCTCACCATGGAACCAGTGGTCTCCCTCTCCACCTTTTCAATACCCTCCATCTCAGCCTATTCTTGGCCCAAAATTTGGAGAGGAGATTCTTTAGGTACAACACCTACTGCTACACCTCCCATACGACCCCAATTACCTGTACAACCTAATCCTAACCCAAATAATAAGGATCTCTGGATTTAGAAGCTCCCACGTCCTTGAAAACTTACTACATCACTCCCGTTAAATGTAATGAAATCCATCAATGATCAGGAAAATTAGTAAAAACCTCTCCTGTCATCACTGAGGAAGAATGTCAATCTCCTAAGGGCAGTCTTGTGAACTCTCATGGGACTACTACAGTAGGTCAAGGTGATGTTGTTACATCTGTAACAGTTAACCTGAATAATGTTACTGTTACAATAACTAAGGACCCTCCATATCCGAAAAGATTATTAGAAGCTTGGATGACTTCATAATTGACTCTGATTTTCTCATGGAGTTGAAAAATATACATGTCAAGATTTCCCCTGCTACAAGATATCAAGGATGTTCCCATATATGCGAAAATTGGAAGGGACCTGTGTGTTAAAAAACCTAGAAGAAAGCGTAAAGACCCTGTCACTATCCATGTGATGGGGAAATTATCAGAATTTATAATTGGTCAGTCTCTGTTGACTAGATATAATGATCCAAGGAACCGTTTACATTGATGAGACGCCCATCCCAAATACACTATTTGATTTAGGGGAAGTAATTAATGTAATGACTAAAGAAGTATTTACCATCCTAAGTTTGCATGGGCTGAGAAAAAAACTAATGTGCTTGAATTAGCAAATAGGTCTCGTGTTAAGTGAGAAGGAGTATTAGAAGATGTAGTTATTACAGTGGATTCCTAGAGATATCCAGAAGATTTTCTCATCTTGCAACCCAAACCAAATTTAGGGAGTCATCCCTTGATCTTGGGAAGACCCTGGTTGGCCACTACGAATGCATTTATAGGTTGTAGGTTAGGTTGTATGTCAATTTCATATGGTCAAGCTACAAAAAACCTCAGCGTTTATCCCCCTGCAAAGCTATGTAGGGAGCTGGGATACCCCTTGCGGGATGAGTTCTATCCTGAATCAAATAACTCTCGGAAACTTCTTACCCTCGGTAAATCCCATTACTTTAAGGATGAGATAGAAAATGATATTATAAATGGTTTTATCAATAATTCTCTTTTCGTTACTTCTATTGAGAACTTAGGGGAGGAAGAGGCTATGGAGGATTTGAGCTTTGAACATATGAAAGCCACTCTAAACATAAAGAGCAACCTGGTTGAAGCAGAACCAGGTAAACATATGAATGTTAACCCGAACATAACTCCCAAAAAAAAAAAAAAAAAAATTCAGTTGTTATAGAAGTATAAAAAGGAAATTGTGTGGGATTACATAGATATGAAAGGAATTCATCCTAGCATGTGCACCCACCATATATATTTAAAAGTGGTTTTCAATCTAGTTAGATAGCCACAGGGATGTATGAACCCAACACTTGAGGAGGTAGTGAAAGAAGAATTGGAAAAACTCCTAAATGCTAACTTCATTTATCCAATTTCTAATAGTCAGTGGGTATCCCCACTTGTCATTGTCCCTAAAAATAATGGCAAGTGGAGAGTTTATGTAGACTATAGAGAACTTAACAAGGCCACCCAAAAGGACCATTTCCCTTTTTTCCACTCATATATCAAGTCCTTGACACCTTGTCCAGAAAGAAATTTTTTTCATTTCTAGATGGGTTTATTCATTACAATTAGATAGAGGTTGCCCCAAAAGATCAGGTTAAAACCAACTTTACTTTCCCTTGGGGAACCTTTGCATACAGAGTTCTTCCTTTTGGACTTTGTAATGCGCCAACAACATTCCAAAGGGCGATATTAGTGATATTCTCAGATCTGTTAAATGACTGTTAGAAATATTCATGGATGACTTTACATGTTATCTTGATGCCTTCAAAACAACATTAGTTAATCTTCAAAAAGTTGTAGAACAATGTGTACAAACTAATGTTGATTTAAGTACAGAAAAATGTCACATGATTATGAGTGAAGAAATTGTGTTGGGACATTTTATCTCTGCTGATGGAATTAAAGTAGACCCTTCTAAGATAGAGGTAATTTTGAAAATTCCAATTCCCAAAACGCAAAAATAGGTACGTAGTTTTTGGGACATGCAGGGTATTATTGAAGGTTTACATAATTTTTTTCAAGAATTTCATCCCCTTTATTTTCTCTTCTTATTAAAGATATGGAATTTGTTTGGACAAGGAAATGCGAGAAATCCTTTACATAATTGAAAAAGTGTGTATCATCAGCCCCTATTTTGCGAGGACCAAAGTGTAGTTTGTCATTTCATATGGCCACAAATGCATCTAATACTGCGATGGGAGCTGTGTTATAGAGGACATAAAAACATATGCTATCTACTACATAAGTAAGAATCTGACTCCAACTGAGCTAAACTACACGGTAACAAATAAACAAAAAAATTCTTGCAGTAGTGCATTCCATCAACAAATTTTGACATTGTATTACAGGATATCAAGTGTTTTTGCATGTTGACCACTTTTCCATTCATTTTCTAATGAATAAACCAGACACTAATGGTAGGATTATGCATTGGTTATTCTTGTTACAGGAATTTGACATAACAATCCTAGATAAACCTAGGAAAGATAATGTAGTGGTTGATTTTCTTTCTACGCTGACTATTGATAATGAATGCATGCCTATTGAAGATTCTTTTCTCGATGAATATCTTTTTTCTATTTCAATTCACTCACCATGGTATGCAGACATAGCTAATTATATTCTTGTAGGAAGACCCCAACAAAACCTATCCTCACATGAGAAGAAAAGAGTTGTTTAGCAAAGTGAAAGATAATCTTGGATTGAAGGAAACCTCTATTACACTAGGTCAAATCATCATATCATAAATTGTGTAAGGGAGGATGAAATATTTTTATATCCTTAAATCTTGTCATTAAGAACTTTGTGGGGGGGACTTTGTAGATAAAAGTATAAGGTATAAGGTTCTTTCAATAGGGTACTATTGGCCTACTATATTTTAGGACACAAAGAAATTTGTGAAAGGATGTGAGAGCTATCAAAGAATGTATCAACTGCTCCAGTCAGATGAGATGTCGTTACACCCTGAGATAGTTTTAGAGCGATTTGAGAAGTGGGCATTGGATTTTTTAGGGCCAATTAATCCTCCATCTCAAGAAAATCCTACATGCTAGTCTACATGGATTATGTCACAAAGTGGGTTGAAGTGAAGGCACTAACCAGAGCTACAGAACAAGTTGTTTCAGATTTTTTGTTTCAAGACATTTTTGTTCATTTTGAGGTTCCTCGGGAAATAGTGACAGATAGAGGGCTGCAATTCACATCTCATTTGATCCAGAAGCTAGTTGAGAAATACAAAATCTGTCATAAGATTACTTCACCTTATCATCCATGTGGAAATGGCCAAGTTGAAAGCACCCATAAGTTTATTGAGGGAATTCTTACCAAGATTGTAGCCAAACACCATAGGAATTGGGTCGATAAACTGTCAGAAGTGTTGTGGGCATATAGGACTACATGGAGGAACACTACAATTTTCTCATCATATGAATTAATGTATGGTAAAAATCCTTTATTTACCATAGAGTTTGAAATAAAGACACTGAGCACAACACTATAAATGAATCTAGATTTTCCTACAATAGAGAAACAACAGTTAAATCAGCTAAATGAACTTCATGAGAAGAGTTTGGATGTCATTCAGCAAACATATATCATCCAGCAATAGAGGACTAAGCGGCATGACAAATTCATAAAAAAGAAGGTGTTTCAAAAATGATATTGGGCTCTACTATATGATTCATGATTCAAGGATATAATATATAAATAAAAATTTGTCTATGAAAACCTCTTCTAGGAGCACATGCAGATAGTGGTAACAGTTGAGAACCACTATGTGGCAGTTGTTACATGTTTTTTCCCTGTAACAACATCATCTATTTCATACATGTTATCTTATGTTGTTACACACTCAAGTCTTTTCCTTCTTTCTTTAAAAGTTTTTCAAAATATTGTAAATAAGAGTTCTCCTCTAAAGAGTATCAATAGCGATTACATATGATGTTATGCCTGTAATAGCTAACAATATACAGCAATGAATCGGACACAATCATCTACCTTAATAAATGATATCACAAGGATGTTGCTGCCGAAATAAATGGCCTAATCCACATGTTGCCGCTGGAAAAAATGACCTAATCAACATGTTGCCACCGGAATCAATCACGTCACCAATACTTTTCCACCACATCACCACCGGTGAGTCATTTGAAAGTATATTTATTTTCTTTATTTAACGATTATGGCAATTAATATGATGTTCCATCTAACAACCGAGGATGGTTGCCACATCAAAACTTAGGGGGAGGGTGAATCTTTTCGCAATCTGTAATTTAAATCAGTCATTAAAGTGACAGACCTTGTCATCATTAGCAAATCTTGCAATCATTATCATATTTTGATGTCAAGCATTCTATGGTTTAAGTCACATTTAAGACAGATTTCCACGACCCTGGATTAATAATGAAACCATAATGCATATCGATGATCCCCTGATTTGACATCGCTACTTTTACTGCCACGATATCTATCCCAATGAAACACTGCATCTTCATTTCACAGAATTCTTAGAAGAGAAAGAAGATAGAGTAGAGAGGGTATTGTCTGAAGTAAAAATGGGAGGAGGAATGGTTAGGCACGAGCCCAATTCCATAGAACCATTGGAGAGTTCCCAAGAGGAATGCAATATTTTTAAAGAGGCAAGATGGTTCAAATTCTTTGAATGACTCAAAAGGTCGGAAGAAACTATTTCCCTAGAGTTTTCCAAGAACTTGAAGAGGAATCAGACGGAGGTCAGGGGGTTGAATTTAGAAGTCATTGAAGAAGAAATTTCCAGAGTATCAGCATTGCAATCTAAAGGAAAAAGATGGTTTAACCAGAAAATCAATGATCTCTCCCTCAAGGTGGAATTTCTACAAGGGGAGGAACAATTGGAGATGAAGGGTAGGGTAATTGATCAATTGTCTCTTCCTCTACCATGGGGAGATGTTGCCTTATACATTCTCAAATGAATTACTTGTGAAGCACGGGCGACAATAGTCTTTAATTATCATTTCTTGTTGTTAAACCATCTCTAACATGGACAACTGGTTAATCTTCCATATTTCCTATTGAAGAACCTGAAGCATATGGCTGTTGCTATGAAGGTTTCTTCGCATCCAAAAACTTGTGTCACCAATCGTGGCCTTATAAAATTAATCATAATGGATCCCCTAGAATTCCAAGGCTATAGTTGGGAAGAGTTTATGAGCAAAAAGATGAGGACTTCACGTCAGAAGCAAGATGAAACCCCCACTGGTGCTCCAAAGGAAGCTATGGTGACTAAAGAGCAAGGGAAATCCTCTCAGAGAAGAATCAAGAAAAGATCACTGGAAAATCCAATAGGTGGCAAGATACCTAAAAGGAGGGTCAAAGTCAGCACCGAGCAAGAGCCTCCACCTCCATCTAGAAAGAGGTCAAGCAGGGATAAGGGTATAAGGGAGAAAAAAGAAGAAGAATAGGCTCATCCTGAAGAGGTTCCTTTATCAGGGAAGGACGAGACCCAAACCCTGCTACATAAAATTTAAGAATTAGAAATAGAAAATAAAGAATTAAGGTAGCAATTAGAGGATAGTAAAGTAGAAACAAGGGTACCAGGTCTGGATACTTTAGCGGAGGCTGTTAATAAGATGAGAAGAAAAAATACACCAGGTTTTGTATGTTCAACATGTGCTAAGATTTTAGCGACAACTGGGTATAAAGTTTGTTTTTCAAGTACCATATCGATAGAAACCCAAAGTGAACCTTGGGAAGCTGATACACAAGAACCCATTGACGATGATTTTGTTACACAAGAACTCGAAGTCAAAACAGAGAATCCCACATTGATCGACCTAGAAGCCGAAACACAAGAACCTACCGAAGATACTATTGTTACATAAGAACCAGCATTTGAGGCAGAGGTCCCTCAAGAAGAAGAAGTAAGAGTTGATCCACAAGAACCTGTTGATGATGCTTTTATTACACAAGAACCAGCAGTCGAAGTAGAACAACTCGAATCTCAATATGTTGTTACACCCCCTATTGATGTTGCATGTGAGAGAACACAAGATGCTGAAGCAGGATGGTGTTCAGAAAAAATTTTGTTGATATTAAAATTATAGAAATGGAAGCAACTAGCACCCTCTTTGCAAAAGGAAGTGATCTTGCTGGAGGAGCATCGAAAACTTGTAAGTACTCTCAAAGAATAGTGGGCTAAGAGGAACTTTACGAAAGAGTTGAAAAGATGGGAAAGGAAGAAAACCGAGAAGGAAATGGAGGAACAAGTGTAGTAATTACAACAAGAAATTAAGAACTTAACAGATGATAAAAATAAGTTGTACGGACTCACCCTAAACATGTTGGGGTGTAGAAGGCCTTCCCCATCCAATCTAATCTTCCTTTGGGAAAAATTTTATTTGTTAATGTTAAAATTTGTTTATGAGAATAGACCTTATCTAGGTAATTCTACCCGAAATGTTTTAGATGTTTTTCATGCATGTGATTTTGATGAGCAAAGCTTACTTTGTGAGATTTTTCTACATAATATAATTTGTGAATACGCTAGCCTGCATATGATTGTATGCATTTTCTCCTACATGGGGGATTTGCAGTTGCTTGCCTTCATCTCTTTCATTAGAAATCAAGTAGAATGGCATCTAGAAATGAAGTCATCTAACACCAATGAAGAAAAGGCATCCTTGTGGATAAGAGCAGAACCAGGCATGGCTATTGAATTGAAGCATGAATTTAGGAAGTTTCTTAGTACCCCTGATATAAGGGAACAAGCAGCCATCTACAGGAGGAGTATTGTCAGGTTTTGCCTCAACCTCTTTACAGATCTAAAGAGTTGAGCATTGACTAGATGCCTTAAACATATAGAGGCTAGCAGTGCAAGTTTCTAGGAGTGTGACCCTTTTGGGTTTCCTAATTTTGTGGTTGTTGTTACATGGGTTCTAGAATATGCTCGGATTGTGAATTCCATGGGAGCCTTCTAGGTAGGGGTTAGATTTAAGTATCCCTTTATTTGGCTTCCAGTTGAAGAATACCAACCCCATTACCAATTGTGTGATTATGAAGAGGAATCATGGCTGCATGAGCTAATGGTTACTCAGGGATATATACTAGTTGACGAAGCTATTGTTGGTGCTTATAACTTGACAAGTTTACAATAGCGATACAACAACAGTACCTAAATATTTTGCATGAGGACATGCAATTGCTTCAGAAGGGGGGAGATGTTGGGTGTAGTTTTTAAGCATATATTAGACACCTCTTTCCACATTTTTGATGATTCTCTCTCTATAAACCTATGAAATTTATGCCCCAATTACCATTTTTCCTGGTTATAAGAGAAATCCTTTCTCAACATATTATTTCTCCATTTTTCGTTAAATATCAACTGAAGTAATGACTTTTTGAGATGGCTAACCAAGGCAATTATGGAAGAAGTTTTCTGGTTATTTTTCTTTCAAGTGTTGCCTACAACTAAGGACTAAGGATGAGCAATTGATGTTGTTACTTGCTATTACACTTTCAGATTTGTTGTTACAATCTGAACTTTTGTTGTTACACCTCAATTTGTTGTTACATCTCAATTTTTTGTTACACCTTGAGTTGTTGTTACATTGCAACTGCCAAAGACCGTGGTTGTTGTCTTCAAAGGAAATTTTGAAGAATCGTGAATCATCTAGGAACCGTCAAAAGATCTCAGCAGTTATGATTATGGAGATGGTGTAACTAGAATTGGTCTTTCATTGGAAAATTGTTTGTAACACTTTCTATTTTTCTCTTAATATTGATCAGCATGAGAATTTTGATATTCTCATCACTGATATGTTCCCTAAATTTTGGGGCTTGTAAATGTTATAAAAAGGTTCAGTTCCATGAAAAGGGAATGGTAACACAGGAACATCATCAACATTTTGATCTTGTAATTTCTAGTCATTTTTAATACATAACAGTTTTGGTGATGTTCATACAGATTTCGTGTTGAGTTTCTAACTAGTTTTCATTTCATCTGTGCGCCCTGCTAGAGATGAAGGGCCCTCCTCTTTAGAAGGGGTTGCAGTAGTAGTAGATTAACTATTTGGTTTATCTTTCTTTTAAGTGTAAATTTGTTATTATAGTTGTATGAATTGTAGTACTGATGCACTTTTGTTTTCAGATTCATTATATGTTGTTACACATGATTGGTTAGAACTATAATATTTAATCAGTTTATACAGTTTTACTAATGATGTGTGGTGCACCTGTTATTTGAGAAAAAAATCAAGTGTGATGAGTGAATTTCATTCCTATAGAATGTCTTTTTTAATTTCTGCATGAGTTCTTTAAGTTTTTCAATTGTGTTCAAGGACATTTTCTTTCATTTCTTTCCCTGGTTTTTATGTATTGACATAGATAGTGTAGACACCTTTGAAATAAATAGACCTACCATGGTTGACAATTAAATTATTGCGGTTTAGTCAAATTAAACAATGATTAAACCGACACAATGATGGTGGTGGAAGAAACTCTAGAAGTTGAATTTCCTTGCAAAAACACGCCTATTTCAATGGTGTGTTTTGAAAAATAAGTTCCCCATATGGGAAAATTTATAAAAAATGAGTCTCGCTAGTCCAAACTAGTTTTTGTTGTGCAAAAGTATTCACACAACAATGGACCATCTATTCTTCTCATGTCCCTTCATGGAAGGTGTATGGAACTCGATCAAAAACTATTTGGAGTTTGTAATTAACTGGCAGAGGAAGTCTTTAAATAGAACCTCGAGACTGTTGGAGGATTGAGTTTCCCAAAAGGATCATAGAAGGCTTCCTCCTTTTATAAACTATAGTACATGACTCCCTCGAAACAAAGATATTTTTCACGACAAGCCTTTCTCTCCTAGCAATGTGGTTGCCAAGGTTCTGGCAATCATTTATTTCCTCCCTGAGATTATTTTTGTGTGAAAACTGCAAAACATTATTGTTGAACATGTTAATCGATCCATCCCTTGGGCCTATTTTGACAAATCCTCTTTACCAGGTGGTGAATGTGTGGGGCCGCGAGGGTTGTTCTTTTTCTTTAGGAAAACCATTTCTATAATCTACAAAGTGGATTAGGTAGAGGATCAAATAACTATGTATAGATTCTTAGTCTTAAGCTCCTTCTCTTATTTTCTATTAAGAAATATGTTTGACATATTTAGATCATTGATTACTCAATGATTGTCATAATTGGTTGAATAATATACAAAGATGTCACGTTCACACATTGTATCCAATTAAGAGGAAATTTTTCAACGTAACAAGCATTTGACTGAATTTCATGTCATCATATCTGCAAGGAACTAAACTCAACAACAAATCCCCTTTCTAAAGAAGGTGCTCTACAGGCTTTGGGAACTTGGAAGAGCACTGAAAGTATAGAGGCCACATCTTCGAAATTCTACCATCGACCCTTTATAGAGGGTCTGCAGCAGGAACATAAATCAGCTAAAGATCTGATTTATCTATATTTTCTATTTATGTATAGTCATCTAGGGATTAAATGACACTTAGGTATTTTTTGAGACAACTTCTTAGTATCTTATGGGGACTGTAAAACAGGTCCAGTTATAGTTCTTAGTTACATGAGGGGTTTTTAGATGAATGTTTTGAACACATATGTGGTGCTTGCAGGTTACTAATTGTTTGGGGGTGACTTATCCAAATTGTTGAATGCACATAGTTGCATAGGCTAAATGTAATTTCCATTTAAATTAATAAAAATTATTTTTTTTTTATATAAATGTCACTAATATTAAAATAACATTATAATACAGTGTTTATATATTATATATATATATATATATATGCTAAGAGCATTAACGAGATACAAATAAAAAATATTAAATGTAATTATATATTATTTTAACAAATAAAAAATATATTATTAGCTATAATAACAATAATAATAACAAACAATTTATAATAAAGTATAATCTAATTAAAAAACAAAAGAATATGCCTAACAAGATAAAAAAAGTTAAAATTAAAAGGTAATAGAATTAAAATACAAAATATAAGGGAAAAAATATAATTAATAGAAAAAGTTTTCAATGGTTTTAGTCAATGATCATGTGAAGATTTTTTAACATCACTATATACATTAATGATTTTGTGAAGCTTTTTTAACAACACTATATAGATTAATGTTTGTATGTATATAGATTATTTCTTTTTAGTTGTACAAAATTAAAAACTAATATATATGAAATAGTGTAGATTTATTTTGGAAAATGAGATTAGCCTTTGGCTTGAAAGCCATGGTAAAGGGCTAAAGGGCAAGCTGCTTTAGGATACATTCGTCCAATGTTGACCATTTTGTTACTCTTAGAGAGGAATGTTGCAACAATAAAATTGATCCCTTCTATTTTTTTGTTGACATTAAAAAATCTTTTTGTAACACCCTCCTCCCACATCTACCCAAGTAACTAGCCAACTAGGTAAACATGAGACGAGAGGCCACTATGATTGGATTCAACTTCCTATGTGACCTTAAGGAAGTAGAATCAATGGAACCATCACACACAGTCATCCAACATCACCTTCAGAATCCTTAGGAGACATGTCAGCCACCTGACAGTCGGTGCCTAGGTCCCACTGATGTTCTAGAGATCTTAGGCCTCAGTCAATCTCATGTTATAGCCAAGGGAACAGACAGAAACCCAAAGTTTCTCTCACAAGCCTACCTTCCACTAACCAGAGACCAAAATTGCCAGTTCGGTGCCAGCGACCTTGGGATTTAAGCCACTTTTTCAGGCCCAAAGCCCAAATCACTGCCCAAAATGGAGTGATAGCTTAAAATCAGTAAAAGTACGGGGAAACAATGATGCAAAAGAAATAAGTTGAACAATACCTTAACGATACCCCTACTATCCATGACAAGCATTCTATCCAACATATCATCAACATGTAACCTACAGCTATAAATAATAGAATTAAATGTAGGGATCACATACTTATATGAGAATCACTATGAACCATTTTTCCCTCATGTCATTTGTTGTATTATCATATATTAGGTCATAAACACATTATCCATTCATATTCAAGTAAAAACATGCCAAGATCCATACATAGTTGTTGCAATAAAACATACATATAACCAGCATAATAGGAACAAAAATATCATAAACATATTAGCCATAAAATCCACATATACATAAGTACATTTACACATAAAAATCAAGAGAATGGATTTCTCATTAATGAATGCAATAAACCAACCAGAGATGGGACTACCATGTTCCACCTGACCATAGATTGGTTGAGTCAAGTCTCTCTTTAGCCAATCACCCCCATTGCATATTCCAATCATGAATGTGGGACTCATAGAACACACCAAAAACACCAACAAGTATGGATGCCATCGGAGTTCATTTCCTACACCATGAGGAATTTGAGTGCCTCCTAGTCTCTCAAGCTTTACCACAATCCACAGTCTAATCCAGGTATCAGTAAGCTCTACACTGATACATACTCTCTAGGATATACCATACATGTCGTCTCGGGACTACTAGGCCCAAAAGAGAGAAATCCACCTCTTGGCTTTACCGCGACCCACAGTCTGGTTTATGGGTTACTAGGCCAATGGATTTACCATGATACATAATCTGATTTAGGGACCGTTAGGCCATGTGTTTGTCAATTCAAAGATCTACCCCACTCAGCTTCGAATCCAATCCAGCCATCCCACATTAACTGAATTTGAGAACCCATCTCATCAAAGCTACCAGGAAATGGAAAGTCTAGGCTGAAGAACATCATCACACCTAGAAAAGCCCATGCCATGATAGAAAAGAAACACATGCAATCGCACGCATTCCATATCTAGAAAGGAAAATACCCATGCAAGTCGATACTTGCAATGAAGCCTATTGTAGCTACTTGATCCTGCCTTTCCCTACTTTATCTTTGCTTCCTATTTCCTTACTTGACTTTCTTGCTCCAATTCCAAAGTGCTCGAAGAAAACTCTAAGTATCCAAGAGTATGAGAGAAAGAGAGAAAAATGAAAGAGCTCCAAAGCCAAACTAACAAAAGATTACACTTGCCAAGCCTACCCACTGATCCTGATAAGCCTTTTTATGGATGAGGCCTCTATTTTCTTCAATTTTCATTATTTTCCTTCAATTTCCTCCTCACATGCAACCTATGACCTTTCATATTCCTTTTCTATTAATTTCCATTATTTTCATAAATAAATGTGCCAAAATTTCCATTTTGCCTTTCCAAATCCTTAGTCATTTCCTTTGCTAATTTCCTTAGCCATAAACAATCAAATGAACACCCGTAGGATATCTTGGAAAAAAATTCAGATTGGAATACATGTCCCATCATCTGTGGCCTTATATATATATCTATAT
>APFE030598950.1:0-11574 GCA_000404065.3 Pinus taeda
AAACTTCACGCTTAATCTTAATAAAATCTTTATATATATATATGCCAGATGGTATTAAAAAACATAACGCATAATTATATTTAAATCTTTAAATATATACGCTGGCAGATGGTCACTAACTGACCGTACGCGGATCCTAGCGTATCCGTATCCATACCAGTTTCGGATTCGGGGATCCGCGGTTCCACCTCTTGCCCTCAGCGGATCCTGTAACGTAGACATTAAGTCATTTAATTGTTTGTTGATGAAATGATATTGCATCCAGGTTAAAATCTCCAGGGCACTTGAGATATCGTATTCATATTAAATGTGGGAGGTTAAGATCTGCTTACCTGTTATTGATTAGGAGGGAGACATATCAGAAACCTTCAGGGTTCAAAATTGTTTACACCATACTTGGGATGCTTAATGAGGTTTGGGGTACATGTTGTATGTTTTGCGGCTTGCCATTGGATGGTCTGAGATGGATTAGCATGAGGGATATCCTTGATGGATTTTTACACTTTAGATAGCTTGCTCAGTCAGTGCTAAACCTTAGAGTGTTTACTGGCACAACGTTCCTCTCTTAGGCATTGGGGTTCTCTTGAGAGTTTGGTGGATGTCCTTCATTAGCATCCACTTGCTTGGAGAGTGCCGTACATGGAATGGGGAGTACATGTACTTCATCCTGAGCATATGGATGAAGTTTCCAATTGTTCAAAGTTTATGCAATTTCCAAATTTGATTTTGAGCTATTGATGTTCTTTATGCATTGCCGTTACATGTATGTCTTGTTGATTTGACATAAGTAAAAAGACAGTTGTTAAGTGATTTGATCAATAACAGGCTGATTTTACTGCCATCATTTTACTGTTGTGCTGTTGTTATTCCTGCTGTAAAAGAGATTTTTCAGATCTGGTTATTAGCATATAAGTTGCCCTGAAAGGGCTGAAACTTATCCCTTTGGTTTGGTATCTTTTCTCCTTAAATTACCAGGAAGTTTGGGCTGTTTGGAAATGAAACATTGTACTCTTGCCATTGCTGTTTTGTACGTTGTTTTACAGCAACCCTATGCTAAAATTTCACAGGGCTAAGATCTGAGAAACCGTCTGGGCTGAAGGTGAAATTTCTGCATTCCGTTGACTTTTTGAATTCTAAGGAATTTCCACACATATTTGATCCTAAGGTAAGATAGATAATTGTATTAATGTCCAACAAATGACCACTAAAGTAGGTCAATAGGTACAATGATGTCCATACAAGGCGAGAGCACTAAACAAGTTTTGCATAAATTCAAGATTCAGAAAGTAAATTAGGAGTCTAACCTAGATCATGGAAAGCCAACACTGAAGATGGAGAGATGATCTCAGAGCGAGATGCATAAGGTGAGTGAATCTAGGGTTGACGATAATAATGGTACAAGCCTACCTTGGTCCATTCAAACCATCTTTCCTAACATACGAAGCAAAGTCCAAGTGGAGAAATATCAATAGAGATGTTTGTTCTGCAGAAGAACTAGAAGAGGTTCTGGATGGAGTGTTGTGCTACTAATTGGAAGGGAGAACTGGTTGATGTGGTTTGGAAGATATCATCTGGCTCTCATACGAGATATGGCCAAGAAATTTTGTTGGGTCTCATGGAAGTAGAAATAGTGCTCTAGATCTACATTAATATGTGGTTACAAACATGATTGCTATCCATCTACTGCTTGGCACCCCTCGTTGGGAACACTATAATAAAAGGAGGTAATTTACTGGGGGAGAGTTGATCCAAGATGTTGGCGTGGTTGGAGGATGAGGAGAAATAGGGCATCTTGTTGAAAAAAGTTGTCATTGATGTCAAACGCTGTCCAAATGAAAGAGAAAGTTACATATTCAAATAACACATTTCGAAATATTGTTTTTGGATTTTTGATGCCCCATTTGGATATCCTGTCTTTGAATGCATTTTTACTCCATTTACCTAGCTCAAATGGAAGGATAACATATATGGTTGGAAAGCTTATTTTGAGACCTTTCCAATGGTATATAACAATCCCTCTAACTCCTCACAGTTGAGGAGAAATGATTTTTCGAATATTGTTTTTGGAATTTTGATGCCCCATTTGGATACCCATTTTGGAATGCATTTTCACTACATGTACCTAGCTTAAATGGAAGCATAACATATATGGCTGGAAATCTTATTTCGAGACCTTTCCAATGTCATATGACACTCCCTCTAACTCCTCACAATTGAGGAGAAATGATTTTTTGAATATTCACTATACATTTTGCTAGTTGCACAAGCTAGTGCAGCCAATGGATAAGTTGGCCCATTCTAGACCCTGAAAACATTATAAATAGGCGCGAGAAGGAGCATTTCAATTCATTCTCTCAAGCAAATTCAGATCTGTTCAAACATGCGAAGAAAAGAAGGAATTTTAAAGTTCACACCTCATGAACCATAAGTGAGGAGGAGCTGATTTGGAGACTTTTTGTGGTAAAGGATTTTTGGGACAATTTTGAAGGGTTTTTGGATTATTTTGGAAGAATATTTGGCACACTTTTTGAAGGTTTCAGTCCTGGTTTGGGGCCTATTGAGGCGAGTTTTGCTGATAAGGAGGCCAATTTCAAGGATCATTTGTTGAGGGAAGTTCTATTGCTAAGAAGGTTGTGTTTCGGAAATCGAGAACTTGTGTGAAGGACAAAGGAGTAGCTGCTATGAGGGAAGACTTTCTTTGACTAATATTGACTCTTGTACAAATGTTGGTGCTGATAAATCAGGGAGTTGGTGCTTCCTTTCAGTTGGTGCTGATAAACCAGGGAGATGGTGCTGATAAATTTGAATGTACTTTTTATATATATTAAGAAAAGCATTTCGTAGTTTTCACGTATTAATTTGTGTATTCTGTATATTTATGTGCTTTGTTGTATATCTTGTTGATATATTTACAAGTTTTTGAAATTAAAAAGTGTTAATGCTTATTCACCCTCCCTCTTAGTATTTCTGAATATTCCAACACATCCTTCATGTATAAGGATGGGTTTCTCAGGTTGGGGCACCTAAAGAAACTAACAAGTGCTTGGAGCATTTTGAAAAGACAATTAAACCATCCTTAAACCTCATAGTAAATTGGGTAGCCAAAGATGAAGTGCTTCTCACTCTCATTCTCATGGAGATGGCACAGATGGTAGACCCTATTTGATTGGTCAATTTGGTGGTCCATCTCACTTTGCAGTCTATGTGAGCCCACTTTGAACTAGCCTATGGCGATGCAAAGAGTGTGCATCTAATGATGGAGTTATGTAATGGGGTTAAACAATGGGTCTATCGCTTAGGATGATGAAGTGCTCAACATAGATGGTCATCTTTGGAAATAACTTGCCTTGAGGGTTTATCCAAGTGACTTTTACAAACTACTTGTAAATATTATCTCTGGTGCTCTTGTTCATCTACCTATTTGTTGGCTAGGTGCAACAAGGGAATATCTAAATGAAGGAAGTCGATCCATCTTAATAGTAATAGATGGTAAGAGATCCAAGACCCTCACATATTAGCAACAAGAGTGTTAGTTTTTGTAGCATCAAATGTGTTCTAGCCATGAAATTCGGTGGAGAGGCTAGAATACATGACATCTCCAAGACCCATAAATCGTTTATGGAAATTCCACCTAGAAATGACTTAATTAGATTATTAACCAATTTTTTAATGTTTCCTAAGTCTAAACTTGGGAAAACTGGTTTATTAATCAACATTAATTAAGTCGAGGTCAGAATCATCTAGAAACTCACATGGATCGATTCCAAGATGATCCTAGCCATCGATTAAGTTTTAATCTTGGCCATTGGAGCTCCAACAGTGGACTATACAAGGAAGTTGATGGGCACTTGGAGAACACACTTGAGATCACCAGAAATTCGATTGCCTTGGCAGATCGATTTCCAGAGTAGTAACAGTTAGCTACTAAAGAGCCAAAGATCGAAGCAGTGAATGAGGGGCAAAGAGTCAAAGACAGTGAGTTCGGAGAGGCAACAACAAGAGGGCGGAGTTATTCCCAGTGAGGCAGTGCAGAGGACTGCGTAGTTGTTTTAGATTGGTAGTTCGATTTGCTGGAGAGAAATTCGTTCTCAGCTCTAGAGGTTGGGTAGAGGTTCCAGAGTGCCAGAGAGACGATTTCGTCAACAGATGCATGCATAACAACTTCATTAGAGACTGGTTGCAGGCTTGACGTCAAAGAGACTACGCAGAGAAGTGTAAAGGCTGATGCAAAGGGTCCAGGAGGCCGAGTTTTTTGAAGGCAGGTTGTGCCAGGATTGCTTGTGGAGGCAGGGTAATTCCCTTCAATAATTTTGCCTAGATTTTCTTGCTGTGGATTGACAGTTTTAGGCATCCAGATTGTACTCAAAATTTCACTGCTGCATAATAAAATAAAACCCTCATTTGTTGCACTGGTTTTCCTGCATTGGGTTTTTCCAGGGACTTTTGTCCAAAAACAATGGTGTTGCTTTTATTATGTGTGCTAGCAATTTCTCAGTTCCAACGCTATTTATTTTCTGTAGTTTTGTTTGTGAATTTTGATGCTGTCGTAGCAATAAATTGAATAGTTAGGAGAAATAATACCAATTGTTGCAATAGGATTTTGGTCGTGGAATTCTCACATGGTATTAGAGCATAAGTGATCAGCGAGAAGCTCAGAAGCAAAAGGAAAGAATTTCACTACTCAGGAGGAGCAACAGGCCGAAATTCTTGAGGCAACGTTGTTCATTGCCAGGCAGGCCGATTTGCTTGAGGAAGTTTGACTTTTTTCAATGCAGGAGGCAGAAAAAGTTTGAATTTCCCAAATCAGTGATTCCAGTAGGCAGAGGGAGCAGTTGCAGCTTAGATTTTCGCTGAGCAGATTCCTGGTTGGAGCCAGAGGGTTTTGTTGCAGGTTAAAGAAGCAAAATCCATGTCGGGTGGAAGAAAAAAGCACACACAGTAGTGGGAAAATTTTCCTCAGGGAACTTCGAGTCTTGGAAGTTCGAATTTCTAGTTCCAAATTGGCAGTAGCAACTAACAGAGCAATACATTCCAGAAGGGAGTGCAAATAGCAGAGCAACAACTGAGCACAGGGAAAGAGGGAGTTTTCAACAATATCAGAGATGGACACAAGTGGGATGAGAGATCAGGATAGGTTGGATGGCTCCTCCAACTATGTCAATTGGAAGGCCATGATGTCCTTCTTGTTCGATGAATATGGCTTGAAGCTCTACATAGACAACGTTGTGGCAGTTCCCTAGGATGCAGATAAGTTGAAGGAATACAAGGAGATGGCGTGTGCGAAGTGGTTGATCTTGGATGGAGTCCGGGACCACATAGTCTCACACATAGCTGGGAAGGATATTGCTAAGGAGATGTGGGATGCTCTTGCACGCTATATCAGGGAATTTTAGAGCAACAAAAGATGTTCCTGGAGGAGAAGCTAAGATGTATCAGGATGCAGAAGGGGGAAGGCATAGATCCCTTCCTCACCAGGATTCAGGAGGTTTGAGACCAGCTTGCAGCTATTGGGGCAGTGCCTCAATCAACAAAGCTAGTAAGGTTGGCACTGAATAATGTATTTGATGAGTGGCATGTTTTTGTCCAAAGTATATTGGGCAGAGATAAGCTACCAGATTGGGATAGGATGTGAGTCGATCTGCACCAGGTGAAGTTGAGGTGAGCTCCATCAGTGGCAGCAGTAGTAGTGGACCGAAGGTGGTGAAGGAGGAGGAGAATGTGGCCCTTGCTTTATAGGGTCCCAGTCAAGGGTAGTGGGAGCATAGAAAGAAGAAGAACCTGCCAAAGATCAGTTGCTTTAGGTGTGGTGAGCTTGATCACTACAACACGCAGTGTCCTCTCAGGAAGCAGGACAAGTTGGAGATCGATAGGTTGTCCTCCCGGTTGGAGGAAGACTTCGTGATGTTCGCAGATATAGCTCTAGGAGTGAGGTGGGGAGATTTGGTACTGTAGTCCCAGAGAACTACACAGATTGGGCAGGATCCTTGAGTGTCACCTCTTGGATCAATACCTTGTTATAGGGGTCCACAATATAAAGTAGCAGGATGGATCAGTGACAGTTGATGCAGTTAGTACCAGAGTGACAATTGCAGACTAGTTGCAGTCAGATGTTGAAGAGTGGAGTGCAAAGTTGGCAATAGTGCATAGTGGCACAATGCAGAGTCAGTGGCAACGTAGATTCTTCAAAGTCAGTGCAAAGGCTAGTATAAAGCAGGACTTGGGAGATGGATGCATCAAACTGAACACAGTTGATTCAGTATTTTGGATGCTTTTCAGTTGCAGATGTTGTAGTTACAACAACAACAAATGAGAGGGAGTTGCAGTGTAGATGCAGTGTTGGCAGCGACATAGATGCAACATCAAAGTTGCGTAGTAGTTGGTGGGCAGTAGCAGCTAAACATCAACAGTGTAACAGAGATGATACAGAGGCAAAGTGTTGTGGCATAGTGTGCAACACTAGAACACATTCCTTGCTAAGAGGGAGTGTTAGTTTTTGTAGCATCAGATGTGTTCTAGCCATGCAATTTGGTGGAGAGGCCAAAATACATGAGATCTCCTAGACCCAGAAATCGGTTTTGAAAATTCCACCTAGAAACAACTTAATTAGATTATTAACCAAATTTTAAAAATTTCCCAAGTCTAAACTTAGGAAAACTGGTTAATCAATCAATATTAATTAAGTCAAGGTGAGAATCATCTAGAAACTCACACGGATCGATTCCAAGATGATCCTAACCATCGATTAAGTTTTAATCTTGGTTGTTGGAGCTCCAACGATGGATTATAAGAGGAAGTTGATGGGAACTTGGAGATCACACCTGAGATCACCAAAAAATTTATTTCTTTGGCAGATAGATTTCCATAGTAGTAGCACTCAACTGCCGGAGAGCCAGAGATCAAAGCAATGAGTGAGGGGCAGGGACAGTGAGTCTGAAGGAAGTTTTCTAGATCTGGAGAGGTAGCATCAAGAGGGCCGAGTTATTCCTACTGAGGCAGTACAGAAGACTGCGTAGTTGTTTTAGATTGGCAATTTTATTTGCGGGAGAGAAATTCGTTCTCAGCTACAAAGGCTTGGCAGAAGTTCCAAAGTGCCGGAGAGACGATTTCCTCAATAGAGGTAGGCAAAACGACTTCATCAGAGACTGGTTAGAGGCTTTACCTCAAAGAGACTGTGCATAGCAGCGCAGAGGCTGACGTAGAGGGTCCAAGAGGCCGAGTTTTTTGAAGGCAGGTTGTGCCAGGCTTTTGTGGAGGAAGGGTATTTCCCTTCAATAATTTGCCCAGATTTTCTTGCTGTGGATTTCCAGTTTCAAGCATACAAATTGTACTCAAATTTTCACTGCTTCATAATAAAATAAAACCCTCATTTGCTGCATTGGTTTTCCCGCATTGGGTTTTTCCGAGGACTTTTGTCCAAAAACAACAGTGTAAATTTTATTGTGTGTGTGCTAGTATTATCTCAGTTCCAACGCTATTTATTTTCTGCAATTTTGTTTGTGAAGGTTGCAGTTTGTCTATTTCAATGTTGCCGTAGCAGTAAACTTAATAATTAATTTATCAGTTAGGAGAAATAATACCAGTTGCTGCAATAGGATTCCAGTTGTAGAATTTTCACAAAGAGAAACCAGGAGAACTGGCTGACACAGTGGACTTTGATCAATAGTTGGCCAAGTATAGATACTAGTCTCATCCCTTCACTCTATCAACAAAACTTTGAACGCTGTGTAGGAGTGAGATAAGACTGAACGTCTCAAGAGAAAAGGGTTGAGCACCAAACTTTGCAAGGATGATGGTTTGAGGGAATGTCTTCTTGCATCTGATGATGCAGCGAAGGAGGATGATCAAATACCCATCAAACTCAAGTAAGCCAGGTCGCCAAACCTTAAAATTGTAGAAAACTATGGGCTGAACAAGGGTGTCCTAAGGGACATCTTGAATGATGTCTTGAAAATGGTTATGAAGCGTAAAAATTGATAGCTTGTTGGCTTGAATGTAAAAATATACAAGATATATTTGTAATAATAATTTATTAATATATATAAATGTATAAGTGATGAATGTTACAATGAGGACCAGCATATATATATCTAAGCAGGTGTCCTTAAGTGAAAAGGCATGTCTTTTAGACATGCCTTTTCAGTTAACTTGATGACTATTTAACATAATCAATATTTGATTATTTAATATTTACATTTATTTTATTTATATACTTGTTATGAATTATATTCATAACATAGCCCCTTCCTTCAGAAGCTTTGTCATCAAAGCTTATTGTTAGTAGTTTCCTTAAGTTTGCATTTGTCATCTCGGCATATGTAACTCGATGCCAGTGGCACCTCTGCCTGTATAATTCGCTTGGTAACACTGTCTTGAGTCTAGGGTTATTGAATTTTTATCTTTTAAATTTTTTTACAACTCTAAATTTTTATATTTAATTTTATAGCTCTAATTTTTTAATCATAAAATTTTTTTATATAATGTTTTTGTTGTCTTTTAATTTATTAATTATAAATTTATATTATTTATGTATTGATAATTTATATAAATATATATAGAATATAGACTATTTTTACATATAGTCGAGTGACGTATTAACTAACGGTTACGACTTATCGCCTTGACCCACCGTACGGTTATGTAGCTCGTTCACTGCATATCGAATCAGCGAATTACCTCCCGGTTGACTGTAGCTGACCACTCCGTTGTCTGTTAGTTAGGGAAAGCGGCGTCAGCATCGGCGTCTTGTGTAGTGGGTGCAAAAATGTGGCACTCAGACTGCGGGGAAGAATAATGAGAGTCGCGACACAAAAAGAAAAAAGGTGGAACGATCATCAGCCAGCCCAGCGTGGGGCATGGGGTGATCATAGGTACAAACCAACGAATTGTAGTGTCTGGTTTGTTGGACAACGCGTGAATAGATGTGGCTGTGTGTGATCGGTGGCTGGCATAATGCGTCGAGGCCAGAGATTTTCCGTGGGTAGTGACTAGACAATTGGAGATATCCTGTCTATCTTTACCTCACCTTCAGCTTCATAGTATTTATCTAGCTGGGAACCATTTCTAAGATGGACTCAACAGAATAAATTCCATCGGGGTTTTCATATTTTGTGTCATTAGATGAGTTGAAAATTCCCTTAATGTTAATTGCTGAACGCTCTAAGAGTGAGAAAAAATGTGCCAGAAACATAAGAATTCGACCACAAAAGACCACATCGCTTGCCTTGGATAGACGACGAAGGAGCTGATTGCATGTCCTGAGCATGACAAGCTTCCCTCTCCTAAGGAGTTCTGCCTTTTCAAGAACTTCTTGCTTGCTTTCAATGTACCCAAAAACCTCTTTGCAGTCTCTGATTGTTGACATCTCAGTCAAATCTTCAAGTAACTGGAATATGAGGCCTCCTTCTACACGACCCATATAACTTCAGCTGGAAGAAGATATACATATTTTCAACTATTACATTCATTTCTTGCATCGAATCGCTTATTCACCGGAAGAATGCTGAAAATCCTTATGTTGTATGGAAAGATGCCCGTTGATGACATTTGCAAGTGCTCTACCATCTGGATATTTTTCCCAAGCACGATTAGGAATCTCCATTTTCATTGTTATTACTATAGCTAGAGAATGTACCCCTTTGTCAGTTCGACTGCTCCTCTTCGATCGATTTTTATGTAAATTTCCATAGTTACTCTCAAGCATCCCTCCTGTTTTGAGAATAGCATTTTCCAATTCATCCTCAATTGTGATTTTAGAAGCAAAGTCCTGTTGAATTTGCAGACCTCTATAATTAGTCCCAACGTAATCAACACACATTGCCACCTTCCTCTTTGTACTGGGTTTCCACCTAGTCTGATTATTTGGAGAATTATCCAACTCTGCTTTGGCTGAATCTGGCTTTTCTTTAATGCTAGTGCTAGAGATGCTAACAAAGATAGTCTGAGGCAAGGACAATATGATAGGAGAGGTTTTGAGAAAGGGGAGAGGTCTGTTATTTTTTGAATACTTGGAGATTTTGGATGGTAACAACGAAAACCGAAGCTTTGGCAAGTCCCTTTTCACAACACTTCCACTGTAACTATTTGTGCTATCTAAATCTGACTCATCTCCATTATCAGAATTAGGCATCTTCACTTCCTTTTCATCATCAGAATGAGTAATCCCCACGTCTTCATCGTCAACAACTGTATTTACGTCCTCAAATTCATTTACTCCACTTCTTATCTCTATGTTCCTTTCATTTTCCTCTTCACCACCACTATCAGAATCAATCATTTTCATTTCCCTTTTATCATCAGAATCAATGATCTTCACATCTTCATTTTCATTATCATCATTCTGGTCAAAATCTTCTTCTCTTGCTCCACCTTGTTCTGTTTCCTCATTGTCGCTATCTTCTTCCTTATTTTCGATTTCCTTTTGACCTGCTTTAACTTTTGCAAATGATTTTTCTAAACGCTGAAATGCTTCTTGAATTCTACTAAACTGCTCAATGCATTTAGGATGTGAACGTAATGGCACATTGTGTGGTGAACAATGCTCAAAGACTCGCATGATTATATTGTGCGCCATGGCTCCGATACCACTGAAGCATAATAAAAATTAATAGCTTGTTGGCTTGAATGTAAAAATACACATGATATATTTGTAATATATATATATAATATATTATATAATATATATATATATATATATAAGTGATGAATGTTGCAATGAGGACCCACATATATATACTTAAGCAAGTGTCCTTTCGTGACTGAGCATGTCTTTTAGACACGCCTTTTCACTTAAATTAATGACTATTTGACATAATCAATATTTGATTATTTAATATTTACATTTATTTTATTATTTACTTGTTATGAATTATATTCATAATAGGTTCCAGGAGCAGTGCCTCTTAAGAAGGGTTAAGCATTCGTAGCCCTTGTTGATTCAGGGCTGAAGTGCATGTTGCTAATTAATGAAAGGCCCTATGCATTGTGCCCCCAAATAGGTATAAATGTGTTGATCTCAATATCCTCATTCTTTGAAAAGAATGATGAGAAAGAGGGTTTTCTTCAACCTGTTGAAAATCTTGGCCTTGGTTTTACCCAAGTTGATGATCGAATGGCAAAGGTTGCAGAAAAAGGACCAGGGAATCCAACTATCTCTACAACCTCTCAGGAGATGAGGCTAAAAGGATCACAACATTAGCAAAAAGTTGGAGTATCAATATGACAAGGAGCCTTCTAAAACATTGAAAAAGTAGTACTATTTCTCATGAACCTTTAATGAAATGGGCATTGGAAGATATAGTTGTACTCTCTGACTTCATATTCATAGAGGTGGTAGATCCATTGGTCTCTAAGAATATCATCTATTTTTGTTTGGAGCAACATGATTTGTAGCTAGCCTAGGGGAGCCTTTTAGCTCACATTTTGTTATGAACTCTCTGTTTAATAACCATAAAACTATCAAATTTAAATAAGATAAAATAGAAAATTCCACAAAGATAGAATACATTTAATAATATGTTGAATGAAATTGTATTTGTTACATGCAAAGATGAATATAAGTATTGAATAAAGGGTTAG